>WTSP01012527.1:0-15159 GCA_025331215.1 Actenoides lindsayi | reverse complement strand
CCCTCTCATCCTGTCACTAGTTGCCTGGGAGAAGAGCCCAACCCCCACCTGACTACAACCTCCCTTCAGGTAGTTGTCGAGAGTGACAAGGTGCCCCTGAGTCTCCTCTTCTCCAGACTAAACAACCCCAGCTCCCTCAGCCTCTCCTCATAAGACTTGCCTTCTAGTCCCTTCCCCAGCCTTGTTGCTCTCCTTTGGACCCACTCCAGCACCTCAACATCCTTCTTGAAGTGAGGGGCTCATAACTGTGCACAGTACTTGAGGTGAGGCCTCACCAGTGCTGAGTACAGAGGGAGAATCACATGCCTACTCCTGCTGACCATGCCATTCCTGATAAAAGCCAGGATGCCGTTGGCCTTCTGGGCCACCTGAGTACACTGCTGGATCATGTTCAACTGGTTGTCAACCAACACTCCCAGGTCTCTCTCCACCTGGCTGCTCTCCAGTCACTCCTCCCCCAGTCTGTAGCGCTGCATGGGGTAATTGTGGCCAAAGTGCAGGACCCTGTACTTGGTCCTGTTGAACTTCATACCGTTGGCCTCAGCCCATCGACCCAGCCTGTCCAGGTCTGGATGATTGTCCAGATGATTGACACTGGCGTATTTTCTACCTATTAGATCTTCAGTGAGGACTGTACTCAGACTGGTGCCTTCTGTGGCTTCAGGAAGAAGAGAAAATGCAAAATCAGTCAAAGGACAACAGCCGTTGGGTGTTCTTAGGAGACTGATCACAAGCAGGGTCTGAAGCAGTTCCTGAAGACTAAAGGAGTTGGTAATCTACCCATTACCATCAGCATTTAACACTAACCATGGACCACCTTATGAGTTTCTTGAAAAACATTGGTTAAAATATTATTATGGGTGATATGAAAATTAAAAAGTTTCTGGAAAATTCCCTAGAATCTTTCTTCATTCTGGTAGTAACAACACTGTGGAGTTAAAAGACTGTTGGTTTTTGCTTCCTTGGGTTGTTACCTCAAAATCTTTGTGACAAGTTGAACAGAACAACACAAATATTTTCAAGCAGAGTAGAACTGGTAGCTGACATACCCTCTTCATGAGGCCACCTGTACACAGTGAAAACCAAATGGCTTTTTAAAGACCATTTTCAGAAATGTCTTAGTCCTCCTATGGAGCAGAAATTAAGTGACAGCTAAAATTGAGTTTCTCTAGATACTTTTCAAAGAGAAAAACTGAGAACTGTTGAATTTTTTTCCTGATTGTGTGGCTGATATTTTAAACTTCTCTAATGAGCACACTGAAAGAAATCTTACAGGTAGCAAGGAGAAATGGCTTTCTCTTGATTGTATTGGAAAAGTTGTAGACTTATTCTCAACTATTTGCAAGTTCTTATTGTTTCATTCAGAAACTTCAGTGATAAAATATTTCATCTCATACATTCATCAATCTACATTAAACATACAATGGACTCATATTCTGTGTACAAATGCATTAAGCAGCTGGGTCAAAGAAGTGGAAAAGCTTGATTATAACTGAAATTTATAGAAATGGCAATCTTTCTCTACTTAAAAGGAGATTTGAACTGAAAACATTACGTATGGTGATTAATCAGATATAGCTATTACTCATATGTAGAGAACCTATTCTGTAAGAATTCCTTGACCAGATTTTGTAATAAAGAATACTTTAAAGAGGGTTTTTCTATATTGTTTTGAAAAAGTTTTGTATTATTTTTTCCCCCTAAATAAACAGCTGTAAGCAAATGTTCTGATATTAGTACTGGGATTCTCTTCAGTGGCCACAAGAAAGTTCTGATGCTTGACCTGTCAAATGTGAAGGTTGGGGATCTCTAGAGAAGTATGGGTGTGCTTCTGCTGAGGATTTGAATGGAATCAGTGATGGCACAGACTGTAGCAAAAGACCAAAAGAAGTGTAAGAAAGGTCAGTTTGCTGCCCCAATGCCTTGGGGGCAGTCTCATTAAATGCTAAAGCAGTCTTCATGGGAGAAATAACTGCTTTGTTAAGTACTTTAAGAAGGTTCCTATCATGAGCAAAAAAGTGATGTAATGCCCTCAAGTATAAAAAAGGGTAATTTTGTTTTTTAGATGGATTTTTTTTCCTATCGCTAAATTACAAGATATTCAAATACATAAATGTATGCACATGTCTTCTGATCATACAACTGATGTTTCTGCTTAGTCTCAGTAAATTTCTATTGCCTTGTTTCCTTCTCCTTTTTAGGCTATACTGTGTAGTCTAAAAACACCTATCTTTGGTCAGAAATCTAGGCAAAATCTAATCCAATAATTTTTGCAAGTTTTTCAGGTTACTTTTGTTATTGAATATTTAATCTTTCTAGATGTAATTTTAATTTCTAGTTAACAAGACAGGCATTGTTCTTTGCTAGCTTTCTTCAACAGTTGTGGTTTTCTTACTGTTTCCTCATTAAGAATGCCTGGGTGGCAGAGAGTGCCAGTAAGGCTTGATTCTGACTACTGTAAAGGACAAATGTTGAGGCGGGTTGTATTTGTCTTTTAGCAAGAAGTTTAGTTTCATTTTTGTCTTAACTTTGGTTCAAACGCTGCTATGGTTAAGTTGGCCCTTCTCTGCAGCAATAAATCAGAGTACAAAAATAGGGTTATTTTTATTGCCTAGCTGTTACTATTTAAATGGACAGGTGATATAAGGGAAAACAGATGCACATCCCTCAGGAACGAATAGAATTACCTGCTTTTGAAATCTAAGGTATTCTGTATTTGCAGTTGGTGCATAATTAAGAAGGCCCTCCAGTAAGTTAAAGAGACTGGTTTTATTTCTCTTGGTATTGTTTTCCACTAACTAAAAAAGAGGAGATCCTAGAGGCCCACAGTGACTGTGTGAAGACTTTTTGTTTATTTGAACATTTATTTTTATGCAATGCTATTTTTTTTCTCTTTATGGTGAACATATAGAAGTTACCAAGACAAGTTTGCATAAGCTGAACTTTTAAGACAGTGTAAAATGGTAAGAGCAATAGCTCTAATAACTACAGTAGATCAATGCTTGCAAACAGATACTCCAAAATGTCAAGCTGCATATGTATTCCTTGGCTCTAAGAGAAACTGCAGTAAGTGCTGCTTTTATGGAGAGTTCTTCTGACTGCCAATGGAAGAACTGTAACACATTTATAGGGAGTAAAAATTGGAATTAAACATGCTGGAGTAGAACAGCAAGTACTTCCTTTTTACCAATGGGACGGAATTAATATAATAAATCTTTGGGACAATAATTGGAGATATGTTTGAAGGATGGCTTAGTTACTAGAAATTATAATTTAATTAAATGATAAATTACAAATCATGACAGGTTTGTATATAATTGAGCCCAACCCAAAATTTCTGTTAAGGAATATGTATTTGCTTCCTCTTTAGGTAATAAAGAGGACAAACCAAAAAATCCTAACTTCTTTTTTATTAGTCTGTTTGTGAAAGCAGAAATTTTTCAAGGGCAAAATACAGCAATAGTGGCTCTTAAATGGAAAAAATTACTGACCTAGCCCCAAGATTTAGAGTCAGGGCAGCCTGCTAGATCTGTAACAGATGTAACCCCAGATAACCCCCCTCCCTCTCCAAAGGGGAGAGAAAGGGAATAAGGGGGAGAGACTTAGTGATTAGAAAAGCGAACTAGAACAGCTTTAATGAAAATGAAAATAATAATAATAATAAAATGAAATACATACAAAACCAGTATTGAACCAGATTCCCCCTGATGGCAGTCACATCAGCATCACCACTGGTGCTGTGGAGCAGACACCAGGAAAGTCTCAGACTGGACTCAGTGGCAGATGGGAACTGGATTCAGGAGCTGGATTCTGGAACTGGATTCGGGAACACATAGATTTGGATTGAAGGCAGAACGGACAGAGTCCTCTTCAAATGCTGGCCGCTGAAGAACAGAACTTGACCCTTGTGATCTCTCAACTTTATAGTGAATATGATGTATATGGGATACAATACCTTATTGGTCAGTTTAGGGTCACCTGTCTTGGCTGTTTCTCCCTGAAGATGCAGCTAGGAAGGGTGAAGATCACAGTGTTTGAAGGTTAGCAGTAGATCAGTGTGAAATCCTTTTGGAAATAATGAATGTGATATTATATTCCAACTAATTACTGTACAAATGAAATATGAAGTTCACAGTATGTTTTAAAGCAGTCATGACCTTTCTTGATAAGAAAAGGTCACTCATTAGATGCTTGTGATTATAAAGACAAAATACATATTTCCCTAGATGTTCATATATCCTGCCTCATTTTATCATTTGAATGATGTTCAAGCTGTCCTGGTAACTACGACTGTGTTTTGAGATTGTGAATGAAGTGGAGACACTGATAAAATGGAGAGTTCGTTGTAAGACCACAAACAGGTTCAGGGAGCTGGAGCACCTGGCAAATGAGGAGACTCTAATGGAACTGCACTTGTTTAGTCTGAAGAAGGAAAGGTGGAATGGTGGGGAACCTAACTAATAGCAGTCTTCTATTCCCTAAGCAGTGGTCACAGGAAGATGGAGCCACTCTTTCCCTGAGGTACACAGTAAAAGGACAGAAGGCAATAAGAGAATTTCCAATGAGATATGAAGAATGAGAATGGCTAAGCACTGCACCATACTGCTCACAGAGTCTGTGGTATTCTCACCCTTGCTGATTTTCAGTATCTGCCTAGGCAGGGCCCCGTGCAACGCAATTGAACATTGAAATTAGCATGCTGTAAGCAGGAGATTGAACAAGATGATCTCTAAAGATCCCTTCCAACCAAAATTATTCTTTGATTGTAGTATCTTCTAATTGAACTTTGTGAGATATAGAAGAAAGAATATCTTGTCAGTGTGACCATCAATGTTAGCTGAAGAGGAATGTAAAAAAATTTGCAATTGTATGAAAAATGAACAAAAGAAACATTGGTTGTTCTGTTATTGTTAAGCATTTTTTAAAAAATACTTATGGATATGGTACAATTCTTATCTACTGTCAACACTAAAGTATCTTCAGAAAAGTAGAAATACATGTTCATAATTTTGAGCCAGCAGCGTGCCCAGGTGGCCAAGAAGGCCAACAGCATCCTGGCCCGTATCAAAAATAGTGTGTCCAGCAGGACTACATCAGTGATCATTCCCCTGTGCTCAGCACTGGTGAGGTCACAGATTAAGTACTGTGTTCAGTTTTGGCTGCTGCAGTGTGAGAAAGACATGGAATTGCTGGAGCGGGTCCAGAGGTAATTGCATTAGAATTTGTAGTCTGTATGAACTTTTAGAAGTTTCCTTACAAAGAAATCTCTCTCCACAGAAAAGAGAATCCTGCTCTTTACTCTGTGGCAGAATATAGAAAATCTAAACAAATTTAGAAGTGAGGGTTACCTCAATATCTTACCAGAATGTTATGTGTTTTGTGGGAGGCTGTTGAACACAGAAATACTTGTCATAGTTTGGTTGCTTCTGTTAACTAGGTGTCCTAGATTTTGGTATATTTTACCATTGATCTGGGCTTCCCTTGGGACTTATTCCTATATGTTGATGTTTCAGTATTTACTAAGCTTTTACATTCCTGATGCTCTGGAAGCCCAGTAACAGAGGTAATTAAAAAGACCATCTATCTTATGACATGACTTGGCTTCATTACACTGCATAGTGGGGAGGTCATGTCTGAACTGATCACAAATAGGTACTATACAATTGTTTTAAGGCCACAGAAACTCCTAGTAGACAGCATGTTCTTCATCACAAGTGGTTTTCTTAATAGATGATGCCAGTAGGCATCATGCCAGATGGTAGAGGAACTGTGCACTGGTGAATGTGATTAATAAAACTATCCAAGATCAGACAAACCTGTTGATTGAAAGTCTGCTCTTTATCAACAGAGACAACAAGTATGGAACGGGCCCTGTTCTAGCCAGTTCTGTAGTGATGTTTTCAGACTGACTGAAACAAGGAAGTTTGATGAGGGATAGAAGGAAATATTCCATCAAACAGGGAAGTCTGATAAACAGAATGATTCAGTCCCTGTGTCCATTCAGGCCTCCAGTGTTGTATTAATATGTAGGAAGTGTGCAGACATGAGCTATAGGAGTACAAATGCCCTCTGCTACAAGAAGATGCTGGATATAGGTTTAACTATTCAGAAATATCCAATTTACTGTAGAGAAGCATGAGTGCTACTTAAATGGTTCCATCAAAGGGAAATTATAATTTCATTCCATTTTTCTTCCCTCTCCCCACATTAGAAAGAGTAATCATAAGAAAAATAAAACAGACATTTATTTTGTCAGGAAAAAACCACATCTCTATTTCATGAAATACTAGATTTCCTAAGCATGTAGCCAGTGCTGTAGGATGTTGGGAGCAGAATCCTTGTAAAAAAGCAATGTCATGGATTTCCAGTCAAATAAATGTACAATCAACTTCTCCCTAACACAGTATGGAAATGGAAAAAGAAAATTTAAGAAGAGACTAAAATACAGTATGACAACTGAAAATCTATTACTTGCATGTAAGTCTAAGAAAAAAGTAAGAGCCTAATTTAAGATAAGATAGAACTTCCTTATCTGAGAGAGGTCCTTGAAAAAGCAGTTGCAACAGCTGAAGAGAGCCAGACCTCACTTCCCTTAAGGACCCTGTCCACAAATTGTTGTCCAAAGGAACGGCTTAAAAAAGTTCTAGATTCACTGACATATTGGCTGACAGGGCAAAACAAGAAAAAAAGCTCTATTCAGTGGCTCCTGCCACAGATTACTAAAGTCTGAAGGCAAAAGGAATTCCAAATGTTTCATGTTAATAGAGCTGAAACACTGGCACACAAATCCTGTTTACAGTACTTTTTAAAGACTTTTAATTATTAATGCTAGTTTTCTGAGATGAAGTGAGACATAGAGAAAGTGATGCTAAAAGCCTCACAATAGTTCTGCTGTATGCAAAGCCAAAGAAACATTTTAAAACTTTCTTTGGCAGTCAAAATAAAAATAGCTTTAGGCTTTTGATGACCTAGACATTTATTTTTGTATGTGCCATATGCTCCCTTAAAATTATTTGTTTAAAAGTGTTGTTTCACTTGGAAGAAACCTGGAACAGGAGGAGAATTGCCACCAGCTGGAATTCTATTATAGCTGTACAAGAAGCTGCAGACTATTATTTTACCTTCTTGGAGCTCATGCTGACAAATTTAATCAAGTCATGTCAGTCTGCATGACTTCCCAGGGAGGAATGGCACCTATAGCTGAGAGAACTGGATGTGTGCTCTGTTAGATAGACTTGTGATTATTCTAATTTTTAATATAATTATATTATATATAAACAAATATATAATTTTTTTTATATAGCTGTCTGAAACAGGTCAGGTATTTTACAAAAATGGGACCACCTCCCAAAGAATTTACAGCCTGAGTTGACTTGGTGTCCAGATGGGATCTGTTCAGAAGGAATTTGTACCCTTTATCCCTCATCTTTTCCATGTGACTCTTTGCTCATGGGTGCCTACAACTGTTGCAGCTCCCTGCCTGGTTTTGGTAGTAATGCTGGAGGGTGGGGATGGAAGCAGGGTCCTGCTTTTGTGGGTCACTGGGGTCCAAGGTGCCTCATTCTTTGTGATGTCCACCACAGGAGCGTGTTCTGAAACCACTTGTCTATCTCCGTCTTGGCCCCTCTAATATTGTTTTAACTGTTTCCTGCAACTCAGTCACCTGGTCCAACGGATCACCAACCTGTGCACAGCTTTTGCAGGTACCTCCGTTTTCCGCAGGAGGGGGTCAGGGCACTGGCTGCAATCTACCGCCTGTGCTGACGTCTCCTCCTTTATCCGTTCCGCCAGGCTGGAAGCGCGTTGACTCACGACGACAAAGAATCGGACATCCCAGGAGCCTTCTCTGTAGGAGCACTGGTTGTAACCCTGAGCCGGGTGCCCGCCACTGTTCGGGTGACCTCCAGCTGTTCGGGTGACCAAGGCCTTCCCGCGCCAACTGCCGCGTCGCGCCCTGTTTGCCCACCCTGCCGCCGGCCTCCCTGAGGAGGGTCACTGTTGCCATGGCAACGCACAGGCCTCCTCGTTGTCGTTGTCGTCCTCCTCCGGAGCAGCTCTTGTCGGCCCACTGACACGACTCGGTAAGTTATGGAAACAAGCAATAGGGAGACGACAGGATGGATAAAGAACTAATATAGTTATTTGCGATAAAAGATGTGGTTCCCGTTGAGCTTCATTTCCCTGTTAAGCTTCTGAAATGCACATTTTAAAGGGAAAAGACAGGGTATGCTATTGATTCATTACACACAGGGCTTGTAGAAGCAGGACTTTTCAGGGCTGGATTGAAGCAGAAATCACTAGTGTTGAGAGCAGTCGGGTCTTGTGAGATTTTCACACGCGAGGGGTGGTGAGGCTGTTGCAGAGCTCTGCTGATCAGCAGCAGTACAAATCCACTGCTGGCACAGGTTGGAGCAGCTCAGCTGGCTTTCATAGCACAGAAGCATAGGATCATTAAGGTTGGAAAAGACCTTCAAGATCAAGTCCAACTGTCTACTAAATATTATCAGAACCACTAAACCATGTCCTGAAGTGCCACATCTTTTTTTGAACACCTCCAGGGATGGTGATTCCACCACCTCCCTGGGCAACCTGTTCCAAGGCCTCACCACTCTTTCAGTATAGAAATTTTTCATGATATCCAACCTAAACCTCCCCTGGTGCAACTTAAGCCCATTTCCTCTTGTCCTATCACTAGTTACTTGGGAGAAGAGACCAACTCCCACCTCACTACAACCTTCCTCCAGGTAGTTGTAGAGAGCAGTAAGGTCTCTTCTCAGTCTTCTGCGCACTAAACAACTCCAGGTCCTTCAGATGCTCCTCATAAGACATTTTCTCCAGACCCTTTACCATCTTTGTTGCCCTTCTCTGGACCTGCTCCAGCACCTCAATGTCTTCTTTTATACTGTGGTGCCCAAAACTGAACACAGTACTCGGAGGTGTGGCCTCACCAGTGCTGAGTACAGAGGCATGATCATTTCCCTACTCCTGCTGGACACACTATTTCTGATACAGGCCGGGATGCTGTTGGCTTTCTTGGCCACCTGGGCACACTGCTGGCTCATGTTCAGATGTCCATCCCTGCACTTACGTGAGTAAGCCAATGTGACTCTGTATTGCACCTACCATTATTAACAAAGAATTGCAGATTTTTAAATTTATTTTATTTTTAATTATAATGAATAACAAAATTTTCAGCTCATTAAACTCCTTATATAGTTGAAACTTTCCTAAAGCTATGAGAACAGTGGTGGGTGCTTTATTCACTCTCTAGGCTCTATATAGAACTCATTGCAAGTTGATGGTTTATAGCCTTAATCTTTTTCCCTTATTTCCTGCTTCTCTGCCCTCCCTCACTTGTGCAGACCACTACCACAATCCCATTTAATGGAATTTCTTGAGATGTGGATTATGCAGTTTGTCTCTGCTTTTCCACACTCTCAGCAAACTCTTTTTTTTCTGCCATCAGGGTTCTAAATGGGTTCCCTAAACTCAGCTTCCTTCCTGGTTGGTTGGTTTTTTGAAAATATGCTAGCTCTTGTTTAACTGACAGGTCCATCTTAAATTTAGGCCTGTATATCTTTTACAAGAAAAAATTTTTAAAAAATTTTCAGTGATTTCCAATCACAGCAGCCCATTAAGTTACCTCTGTTCTTTCACAAAGGGAAAGTTATGAGTACAGAAAAAGAATACTTTTAGTATCATGGGTTGTTATTTAATAAATTGTGAATTGAAATAATATATTTACAATTTCTTAACTGAAATCTTTCCTTAGAAACCAAGCCTTGGCAATTTCTTCTGCTAAATTGAATGACACTGATGTGACAAGTTGATGACACACTAGTCACTTTTTTTTGAGTTGTCCTAGGCTGAGGAGTAAACAGTGAAAGAGGCTTCAGAATTGTGATAATTTGTTATTGAAGCAGATTCTTTAGATTGCTGATGTGGATCCTAAGGAAACTTTCCACTGTCATGACAAAAGAAAGATTGAAAAGATGAAGAAATGAAAAGGCACTTTTTTCCTTTTATTATATTTTAATTGCTGTATTTTGATGTGTGCAACTTAGTGAAGCTTTGAGTTCTGGTTCCAATATGTAACTATGCAATGAAACTTGGATTTCCATCAAATTTAAGAACGTGGGTTTTTCTATAATGGAGCCAGCCCACATCCTGTCTTTGACAGTAACTAGTACCATGTATGATTGCATTAGGCAGTTATGAAAGAACTTGGTCAAAACTGGTTGAAAACTTTGTAATTTGCTCAATAGACGGTCAAATTATTACTGATTGGCTTATGCTCTTTATGACTGGCTTGGATAATTTATAAACTTAGTCCTGTCTAGTGTTACTGGGACATCTGAAGTTCCCCTCACAATTTTGAAATAAACAAGACAACATCTCTGCTAGAGAAATGCCAACACTTCTATGAATCTTCCACTCCCCCCCAAATTTTGTTTCACTGTGGATGATTTATTCATTATACCGTCTATAAATTACCAATAATGTGCTACAAAAGCACAGCAAACTATTTATGGCCTTCTGCTAGGCAGAAATAAATATATAACCAGTTTGTACAAACCCAGTTGGTTTGTGCCCCAGCTTACTGCCAGCATGCCTGTTATTCCTGAGCCCCTTGTATGTGTCAAGACCTGTTCCTGCAGGCATCCTAACCATGCTCATTCTCAAGCCTTCTGCTGTTCTCTCTGTTCCTTTCTCCCCTGCTCTATATTAATTCATTCCCTTTGCGTGGCAGCGAGAACAAACGGGAGAAGGGAAAGGAAAGGGCAGCTCTGTTGGAGTCTTTCTTAGCAAGAAAATTCTTGAGATAAAAGTGTTACTAACCTGGGCAGAGGAACCTTCCTCTGTGTACCAGGGGCAAGGACTATGTGGTTCTCAAGGAGACAGACAGAGGACATGGGAAGTGCTGCTGTGTAAGCAGATGACAGCTGAGGTGAACAGTTTGTTGATCTTTACTTGCTTTGCTTTTCCATAGGGGAAGGTAGCATATGATTGTAGTGATAAAAGACTAAAACAGTACACACATCCTAAAGGGCTGAATTCAATTGCCTAAAGAATTTTACTTTCTACATTTCTGAACTTCTCAGTGTTTGACCGTGCACCTTTAAGAATGCTTTTTGGACAGCTTTTTCTGTCAAGTGCAGAAGTGCCACAACTGTATTAGTGAAATACAATAGAATATACTTTTCTATTATGTAATATTAGGGTTATTATGTAATACCCACAAAAGATCACAACTCAAAATCTCTTAAACTTTATTTCTGTGAAAAATACAATTCTATCTTTTAGCTAAAACAGATTTGCATTCCTTTTCATAGGGATAGTTCTTAGTCATTGCCTAGCTGGCCTTTCTACTGTTTGCAGCTAGGTGGGGTGAGTGCAACACTAAAATGCAGTCTGAGCACCAGTGCTGAATTACAAAATCCAGTGAGTAGCTAATTTAAAAGTACAACTGTATATTTAATATATGGCTACACAGAAATTTCGTTTAGCTAAAAACATACTATACTGTAGTGTATACAAGCTGCAACTTAAATGTTTTTTTGTATGACTATTAAAGGATTTTATGACTTAAATACAGTCTTCATAATCATCATGGGTTATACCTAAAATATCAGATTGTGTTTCCCAGGCATTGTCTGTACCTATGTAATTGGCATGGATAGTTATATATGAAATTTGAAGGGGATGAGAAGAAGTGAGCATTATTATTTCATAAAACAAATGAACCAATTGAGGGAAAAGAGAATATCTTTTTTCTTTCTCCCTAAATGTTTATCCTTCAAGATCACTTCATGAAAGTAACGAATAGATATTCGTCTCTCTTGCTGGTTTTCTGCCCAATTGTTAAGAAGTTTTTAAATGCATTATTCTTCTTTCTTAAGCCATGGACAGTTGAGCCTTCATTTATCTCTTCTGTCACTTAATTCATAAAAACACGGCAATGGAAGCATGGCAAGGTTTTGAGAATAAAATGCTTCTAAATCACAGAACATTGGCAGCTAAGGGAAAGGAAAATGTTGGATACTTAAAAAAATGTTAAATAGATCCAGCTGAAATTTTTAACTTTGCAAAACTGAACAGATGCATAAACTTTAGAAAATATAGAGCCCTTATGCCCTGCTAATCGTATTCAATCTACAGTACTTACTGTAGAATTTTATCCAGTAATTCCTTTGTCAATCCCAGCAACTTTGCTGCTGAACTAGCTACATATGGGGAACTGAGAAATGGAACGAACACTTGCCTAGCTCAAGGTCCTGTGGGAATTTGTAGAACTGGCAGCTGAATCCAGATCTGAATCACAGGTCAATTTTGTACAAAACAATCCATTTTCTTTAGTTATCACAATAAAGCACTGTCTTTTGTCAGTGAACATTTTAGCTGCATAAAGAATGTTGTCAAATCGTGGTAAACATCTATACTGCTTCACTAGGGTCCAGTTCAGAAAAGTTGTGGAGTTGCAGGATGTCACAGAGCTAGTTCATTTTGTTGTTTATACTGAGCTGTTCTGGGCTTTGGAAGGCCCCATGGTACTGTCTCTGTGGAAGTGCTTGTAGGAGTTTTACTCCACGTTTTTGTTCTTGCTGTATAACCAAGCAGTAAACCAGTAACATTTTTTTCTGCTTTCTGTCATAGTACCTTACATTTTCAAAGTGTGCTGTGACTGTTCATGTGCCATATCAGCAATCCAGTTATGTCAATTTAATGGATGAAAGAGTATTCTAGCATATTGTTTTACTTTTGGGTAGAATGATGCATGAAAAGGTTAAGTAATCTGATTGTAGGAACTGTGGCCCAGTGGCTTATGCATGGCTCTGGGTGGCAAGAGACCTGTATTTCAGTCAGAACTCTGTCTGTCTCATTATGTGATATTAATGAATAATCACTGGTTCTGTATTTTCTTATTCCTAGGAGCAAAAAACTTGTGTGTGATGGTGCACAGTGCTTTGTCCTGTGACCAATCCAATACACCACACTTCTAGATACCCTGCAAAGGAGGTCACAGTAAAGTAAAAGACAGACTGCTCTTTCAGGCAAGGTAAGAGGGTTGTTACCCTGAACTCCATACATACTGTTTTGCCAAGGGCATTATGCATACCAAGAAAATGAACCATTTATAGACCTCTGAATTTCTGAATGACTGTGTCCCAGCTTTGGTAGAGTTCAGAGCAGTAGTTAAATGTTGGGCTGTGTTTGCTGCAGAATATCCTGACCATATAGTTCTTGTTCTGATGAATCTGCGCAATAGACAATGACAAAGGGCATACTAGT
This sequence comes from Actenoides lindsayi, assembly GCA_025331215.1. NCBI lineage: Eukaryota > Metazoa > Chordata > Aves > Coraciiformes > Alcedinidae > Actenoides > Actenoides lindsayi. Next base: position 1,869 of record WTSP01012527.1, on the reverse strand, counting down.
CTGGGAGAAAATTGATGGCAGAAAATCTAGGACAGTTGATTCGACCCCAGCTCATACTTTCCTTACAAGAATGCTGTTGACTGCTGGCTGCGTTGAGCTGCTATCCAGTCTTGTGCTTCCTAAAAAAGCCAAAGGCCTGTGCTTCCCAGTTAATTGGGTCCATTGTGTGTATTGTGTTTAAACACAAAGTGTATTCTGTTTTGGTGTTTTCAGACATTTGGGTGGGACATCTGGATTCATTAACAAAGCATGGCTTTTTCTCCTCTGCTGATGATGCAGGACATTAATTTAACTGAAAACTAGTAAAGGTAGCTTTCCTGTTGCAAAAATGGTCTGATACTGTCTTACCCTGTCATATACACAGTGCTGGAGAGAGTGCCAGGCAGAGCTCAGAGACTGCCTTCTGCACACCCTCTGTGTTACACAAGCCATGGTGTCTTAGTCATAAACAAGGTATAATAAACACTACTTATACCCCTTTTTGGCTTTAAAGGTGTTTTCTCACCTCTCTTGGATCTGAACAGTGAAAAATTGATCAAGCCTCCAGTCAACCAGGAGTAGCAAAGATGTAACAACTGTTACTTGTAAAAAGCCTGTATCTGGCATCTACTGTATCTCATTTGCACCTCAGTAGGCTGGGCAAGTGGCTTCCTACATTTCAAGAGTTCTTGCAGAGGGGGAGGATTGCTCATGCCAGTAGCTCTCTCCGATGAAAAATGGAAAGCAATGATTATCTTCAAAAGTCTATGGAGGTTCAGTTAAGGTAAAATATGAGACATATGATCAAAGGACTAAAAAGTACACAAATCCCAAGTGAAGGTCTGATTCCATGACAAATACTCTGTTCAGTCTTTACCAAGAGACATAAGGGCACCAGAGAAGCCATCCTGGATGATTGAGGATACCCATACCATAGTTCACTTCAGGAGGATTAAGAGCACATCTGCTTCCTTTTGTCAAGGCACATATTTCCCAGGCTGTTGATGGATTAGGTTAGCATCAGTAAGATGCAGACTGCATGACATGTAGCTTGAAGTTGTTTTTTTTCTCTAAGAGTGGGAAGAACCCTGAAATGAAAAAAGTTGATCACAGTATTTTTCCCCCAAAAATTATGTGGTTTTTTTTTTCCAGGAAAATTCAAGAAAGTCATATTAGGATTTAGCTTCAAATAATTTTTTTCAATTTGTTTTACAGTATTGTTAGTGAACTGGAAAGTTCACTGCAGAATTTCAGTGATTTTTACTTTCTAATTTGCAGTCTAAGGACATATACCCTTATCTGGTTTTAATTCCCATTAAAATTTTTAGTTTAAATGAAGCTCTGAAGTACCTCTTTGTCTGGATAAAGAATAAGGGGTTTCAGACAGAACTAGGAGCCAGGAAATCTTGAGCCCTCTCTGGTCTTAATTCTGTATATTTTTCATAAAGTCCCATGTGCTTCCATGTAGGAAAAAAATGAGGCTATTTTCTATCATTCTTCTTCTAGCCATTTGTTTTAGGACATCCACAGGCTGCTCTAAACTTAACTGCTTCCTAATTATCCTTAAAAGACAATTTCACTTGTGGTGATGAAGATAATGGATGAAACAGAGGGAGATAAAAGAATAACTAAAGCTCACTGTGCTTTGACCCCCTACCCTATCTCCCAGCCCCCACTCTTCCCAGGCCTGGCAAAATGGAGACAGAATCTGGCTCTTAACCTTTTTGTAGCCTGGAGCAAGACAAACCCTTAATCTCTTTGCTTCCCCCGCCCCCCCCCCCCCCCCCCCCGCACACCCCCCTATCTGCCCAGACCACTCACACTACCCAAAAAGAACACAAGAGCAAATTAAAGAGAACATCACAAATTTATGCAATCGTATGAGTGTGA
>WTSP01012526.1:71936-88977 GCA_025331215.1 Actenoides lindsayi | reverse complement strand
GTACCAGGGCACTGTGTGGTTCTCCCGCTTCAAGGGACAGGAGGCGGTCCACTTCATGAACCTCCTGCGCTACGATGCTATGGTAAAGCGGGCCGGGGGGCGGCGAGCGACACGCTGCGGGGGCTTCCCCGCCTTGGGTGCTGAGTCTATTCCTCCCTTTCCTCCTCTCCTGCCGGCTTTTTTGTGCATTGCCCCCTCCTTGAGCGCGTAGCGTTGCATCAGAGCAGGCTGTAGGTCACGCTGTAATCGTGGTGAAAGGCAACCGGGAGGTAAAGCCAGGAGAAGAGAAGCGATGAGCTGGGTGGTGGGCACCCGGCCGAATGAAGGTGCCAGTTGGTAGCACCACAGGCAGCCAGAAACCGGGAGCTGATGGAAAGGCTTACACGGAGGAAAAGAAAGTGGTGCAGTAGACGAGTTCCCCTTGGGAGAGGCGGGGGCTGGGGGTAGCTGGGGGGGCTTGATGGGCTCTGTTGGAGAGTGGTCGGCAGAGGCATGGAAGCGAGCCCAGCAAAAGCCAGGCGAGAAGCCCGGCCAGAGATGGAGGAGTTAGCCCTGGCCAAGGCTCGCAGCCTCCCCTGCTGGCTTCGCTCCTGTGGGAAGGGAGAGATGGCACATGTTGGCAGTGCTGTTTCAAAGGGTGAGGATTTTTAGTTTTCACCAGTCCCACCTTGGTCATGTCCAGTCCCACCAGAGCTGTGGTCATGATGAGGAGTCAAGAGCTGTGTGCAAGTGGCTCAGCAGGGTATCTGTGATGGAGCTCTCTGAGATGGTGCTAGTCCTGCACTTTTGCCTCTTTTAGTGGTCCAAGTGCTGAGAGGAAGGTAGAAGAATTTGAGGCTGAGACTGTGGGACGTCATTCCATGTCCTTAAATCTTTTGTCTCAGGGCAATAGGCTATTAATATATAAAGAATTATTGTGGCTTGATTTGCTTGCGTAAAACCCCAGAAAGAAGGAGAGGGATTAAAGTTATGTTTGAGAGTCGCTGCTATTTGAAAGTGACTGCTTATTTATTTCATCCCATCTTGAGGGGAAAATCTTCTGTGCATATTACATCCTCTGTCTTCATCTTTTTTGCTTTCCCTGGAAAGGACTGCACTTTCCTTTCCCAGGTAAAAATGTCTTCACCCGTTTCTTCCCTCTGCCTCAGAACGGCTACAGAAGGGAAAGGGATGACCCAGTGCACTTTCTTAGGCTAAACACACTTTGTACCAGACAGACAGGTCTGTCTGTGAAGGATACTGCTCCCTGTTTACATGGCCTAATGAATGGTTTCCTCATCATAAAACTAACATTGACAGGGTTTTTCCTCTTGCTGGTGACGGGGAGGAGTGTGTGCATCCTCACTGAGAGCTGGGGAGCCAAAATAGCTTGAGATGGCTTTTCCTACCTTTCTTCCCAAAGCTTGCTGCTGGGTGTCATTTCTCAGCCTTGCGTTTGCTGGTTTGACTGCCCCTTCATGGGCAAGCTGGGGGCTTGTTCATCTCCTGATCCTAATACAAGAAGAAATTCTTTCAGGCAAAATCATCGGTGTTGAACTCATACTCAGTGTTAGAAACATGTTATGTAGGAAGAATCTGCTGACTGTTTAGGAGATCCCATGAGGGTTTTTATCAGAATAAGATGAATAAATAATTCCATACTGGATAGCCATACCCATACTGGATAGCCAGAAGCTTGTACTGGATGCTAATGCCTTAAGTGAAGTAGTCAGTCCTTTGCCCTCTGTGGAGGTGCTTCATATTATAATGGGAATAGAATGGGACTGAGAAGCCACAGAGACTTCAGCACCTTTCTCTGCTACCAAAGAGCCTGAGGACAGAGTTGGTGAGTGTTGAGCAGTGCTGCAGCCTCCTTTGTGATTCTTCTGTCCATGGACCGGCTGAAACATGCAGTAGAGATGGTGGCCAGGAGGGCACAGGGAGCAAGGGCAGAGCCACACTGCAGAAGGGTGAGCTCGTCTTTCTTTAAGCAAAACCTGGGAAGGCACGTCCCTAACAGAAGGGGTGGGGATTACTGAAATGGTTAGAAGTGAGATACAGGAGTGGGATTACAAACAGGTTGACGGAGGGAGCATGAGTCATAGAAGTTGTTACAGGACGGGGCAGGAGCCATAGGAGGATTTCGGGCAGCCAGACAGTGTTAGAGGTTTGTTCCACGAATGGGACAAGTTTCCTTGTTTAGGTTTGCCCTTTTCTCATTTAGGCCTGTTACCACCTCAAACCTATTTTCTCCTGTTTAGCTAGGTATAGCCTTCCAGCCTTGCTTTTTGGTGCAATTGACACTAAAGTACAAATCAAGTACTGCAAAAGCAGTAATTGGAGGGGTGGTAAAAGTCTTGATTTTAAGTTGCATCCTCCTGTTAATTTGTATCCTGATCTTGAGATATTTTTAGCCTGGCTTCTTGTGAAAAGGGGGATTATATGATCACATGCTGCATGCCTGAATATTTATGTTTATCCCTCCTTGTAATTTACACTTCCATTGGTCAATGGATTCAGATGAAGGGATGTTGCACACGTACAAGTTCTAGAAGCTCTGGGTCGAAAGGTAGTTAGGTGGAGTACAGGAACTCAAACCAGTCCGCATCCTCCTCCCCAGAGGAGGAGCTGCATCAAAAGTAAAACTGTATTATTAGCCAACAGTGATTTCTCATGAACAAAAGAGTTTATAACCACCCACACTATGGGGAAAGTTTTGATCAAAGCTTCTGTCCTAATGGACATGAAATAATCCAAATGTAAGACACAAAGCCAAGAGAAACAAGGTCACCTAGGTGGTTCGTTGCTTGGGGTTTTTTTGTTTTTCACAACAAGCTAATAATGGCAGTTACATCCAATTCAAATTCTTATTTCATTTGCAACTTTTTTTTTTTTTTTTTTTTTCGGGAGGGGAGGTGGCAAAGAGGGGTTAATTGCATATTTAGAAAGAACGGAAGGCATCTGTATCAGCCCAAAGGAAATAGCTTGTTACCATTCTAAGATTCTCTATCAATCCATGGACATCTTTTCAGAACATCAGTCAGCATCAAAAGGAGTTTCCATATAGTGTTATTCTTTTTATATCTACATTTCATTTACAATAAATGTGATTGCGGTTAGAATGCAGTTAAAAGTGGGATATAGTTGGAGTGCATTGTGTCTTCCCAAATCAGGATTTTCTTAAATATAGTTCTTGGTTCTTTTGGAAAAGTGCTGCAGCAGCATGCAAACAATTTGGCTCCTTCCCTGGGGTGTGAGTAGTGTTCTCACTAGAGTCAGCGCGTTGGTTGCCAGTGCAAGTTAGTGCTGACATCCTAATTTTTCCATTGGGCCATTGTCTACCTGCCTGTGAGGATCAGAGGAATCAGGAGTCTTTGTTTCTTCCAAAAGACAGACACTGCCAATCAGTTAATTGAAATACTGAGCTTCCATGTCTGTAGTGGCTTCAGGGTCCTTCCTGGGTTGGAATGTGATCAGGGTTAATCTAATTTGTATGGGGAATAAAAGTTGGAACAAACACATAGGGGCATTTATCTAAGTAGAGCAGAGAGGCATGTAAGTCTTTCTGGATGATTAATGAGACTTTTCCCACTTATTCTTCTGAATGAAATTATTAACACACTTTTGTCTGGAAGAGTTGGCCCATTGGCTTTAGCACCCCTTTCATGCTTTGCTCTAGTTGCCACCTGAAAACTCTTTATCAAGCTACTATGTACCAACTTACACTCTTACCCCGTTTCTATGGTCTTACCTTTTCCTTCACTAACACCTAAATATGCTACAAGGTTCCTGTGTGTATTGTGCTTCTGCAAAGTTGCTGTCTAAGGAGGTTTTGCTGCCTATTGCCAAACTTGCCAGCATAGGCATGTGGCAGCTTAGGCTGAGCATGAAAAAGAGGCTGGTAGGAAAAAGTTCCATGGTCCTTTAAGGTAAGTCCATGTTTTTTCTACTTAACCAACATAGAACAACTAAATATTTTCATCTTGTTGGTATTGCCTTGCTAATAAATAAACCAGACCACTTGTTTTGTGTGATAGTCTTAGTACTTTACAGTGTTGTACACATGCCTACTGTAGATTGTCTATGAAGATTCTCCCTAGCTGATAATCATTTGATCTTCCACTAGGTAATGATATTGATGATGGTTAGAAAATTGTATTTTCTTGTTGCATGTCAAAGCACACAAGAACTCTTACTAAATGTGAATGAAATAATTTTTTAAAACTGTAGTCCAAGCACAAGCTCTTAAAATGCATGTTTTCTTTAAAGATAACCAATGTTGTCATTGGCACTTAACATTTTACGAAGTCTTTTTTAAAACTATGTATTTTCCATACACGAAATACACTTTGTCCTTTGTGGTTATTGTTAATCCTCTTTCTTGCAGTTACAGGATGAAAACTCAGTAGGTTTTAATTTGGTGTAAGATTGCAAACACTTATTTAGATAGGTTTTAGATTCTGACTTTCACATCTGTATTGATATAAGAGAGTCTGAAAAGCAAAAAACTAAACCTAAAAGACAGTAGCATTTCTGTATTTGTGAGAAACAGGAGTGTGCTGGTTTAGACAAGATAGGATTTTATTCCCTAGAACACAGACTTTGTTATCTTGAACATACCTTATGTATCATTTATGAGAATGTTTAGACTGAATATTGGAGGTAGGGTGTTTTTATTTTCTTCTTGCTTTTCACAGGCTTTGGGGAACCATGAATTTGATAATGGTGTGAGTGGCTTATTGGATCCTCTTCTCAAAAATGCTAATTTTACGATTCTGAGTGCAAACATTAAAGGGAAAACTCCATTAGCAAATGAAATGATGAAATATGTTCATCCTTTCAAGATAGTACATTTTGACTCAGAATCAGTAGGTATTGTTGGCTACACTACAAAGGAAACTTCTTTTCTTTCACAGCCAGGTATGTTTTCTTTAGTATATATGTTTATATCCTTTGTTACTATTTTATTGCTTGCCTGCTTGTTTGAATCCAAAGATGAATGTTTTCAGCTGAAAAGTGAGAAGTTCGTTGTTTTATCAGTATTTACTGGCATTATTCAGTTTTGTAACTGCCTGATTTTTAAACTTGAGAAGACTTGTTAACATTAAAAGCCATTTTCATACAGACTCGAATTATCTAGAATCACTGAATTATCTAACAAGGTCAGTGAGATTGCAGCAGAGCTGGGGGGGTGGGCTTTGTTTTTTTATTCTGTTTGGGGTTTTTGATTTCTATTCTTTTATATTGTTATTTATTTAAACAAATGTTAAAACATGAATATGGCTTCTCTCTGGAGTGAAATGTGTTCAAACCAAGACATTTCTGTTTGTGTTGAAATTCTACTCTTGGATGCCTCCTTGCTCAAGCCCTAGTAAAAGCAAGGAGAATTTCATGTGTGTTTTTTGAAGCAGAAATTGCCCAAGATGTTTTTAGCCTCTCAAATATTTCCAGAAATTAGACTACAGAAGGAACACCCATTTGTCTTTTACCACAATTGCTTCATTCATGAGTAAAATTAGAATTGATGAAGAAACAGACTTCTCAGTTTCTGACTATTTTTTCCAATGTTTAAGAGGTTTTGGTTTGTTGAGAGTTGTTTTTTTTAAGTAAAATAAAATGTTCTAGTGGAATGAGAAACACATTTGAATCAGCTGAAGGAGATCTGAGCCACAGCCTGCTCAAAGCTTAGGCCCTTTCTGACAAAATCAGACTTTCTTCCCTGGTTTGTGCAGTAAGGATGCCCTAAGCACTGGTTTAAAACCTTTTTCCTGTTTAAAAAGGACTTCATATTACTACTTCTCTTTCCATTGCTTAGTAATAAAGAAATAATGCATAGCTTTCTTGAGAAAAGGAATATTCAGTATTTTGAGGAAATACTAGAATAGAAAACTGTTCCTTCTGTGCTTTTTAATTGCTGTGCTGCACGTTTAAACTGTCAGGAAGTGGACGTCTGAGGTTAGAAGAGACTTCTGTATCTCTCTCTTGTATTTTACACTGATGTGTTTTTGGAGTCCTTTCTTCTTTTCCCCCAATTGCAAAGGAAGTTGATCTGTGCTTTGTGGAGGCAATAGAATTTCACCTGTGCTTGAGGGCACGGGTGTGGTTGTCATCTGACAGCATGCTAAGTTTGAAAAATGAATAGAGAGACAATACTGCTCTTCATTAAGGACTAATAAAATAGATTTCATCTCTTCTTCCATACAATTGTGTTGGTGCAGTGAGGTCATCAAATTAACTTTCTTGCAAAACAGTATAATAGAGGAAAACCCAGGCAAGGTTGGAATGATCCTCTGAAACATTTAAATACATTTTCGATAAAATCTAGACATCATATTGAATGCCTCAGTATGCTGAGGGATTATAATGGAGACCACAGCTAGAAAAAAGGTGTTGAAATGAAGGCTTGTTAGATGGATAGATGGAGCTGAAGCAGCCCTAAGCTAAGTGCATCCCACAGTGTAACTGAGCAACAAGCATGGCAGAGTCTAACAGCAACATTTCTAGTGATCAGAGATTTTATCACTTTCTGCTCTGCCTTCCCAGTGTGTAGAGGAGCATTTGGAAGCTTTGAAAATGTGAATTCAGGATATGCTAATATAACTTCATGACTATGTATCAGCTGTGACCTGTCAATCCTTCGGACTGATAAAATCAGGGAAGAGCAGGGTCTGTAGCAAAACAGCTATGAACCTAATTACTTAGCTCAATGAATAAGATATGTGTGAATTTTAAATTTAGCACCTTGCTTATCTCCACAGAGTTCTTCCAGATGATGCAGTTTTCTCAGACTCTGCAGCAATTGCTTTGGCATGTTGTGCGCTCTTAGGGTGTTCTCAAGGCAAATAGGAAGCCTGAAAATGCTGAAACGTGAATTCCTACATGACTGCTTTCAGTGGAAATCTCTTGTGTGACTTCTTCTATTGTTAAATCTCAAGAGCTGCCACAGAATTATGAAATTACAACTTGTACTTTTTATAGTCTGATTGAAACAGCTATCAAAGTATTTGAATAGAGTATGAAGTCCTTAAATCTCAGTGTTTCCATTGTGAAGGAACAATTAATCACTGCTGAAGGTGCTGTTAATGTTACTGTTTGGAAACCATAGGGATGGGGAACTCTTTATCTTAGCACAATTTAGAGATTTACAGCCAATTGGCACTTTTGCTAAAGTTCTCCTCCGCTTAGCTGTATACAGCTATCTCAGCTGAATGCCCAGCCAGTTTTTCCACATCCTGCAAGAGTTGTTCATAACTTGGCACACTGACAGAGTTCTTTTTCTCTATGTATTTGCTTTGCACCGATAATCCCAAGATCATCTTTCTAGTATTTGACAGTACCAACTCACTTGCTTTAGTTCTGCCATGGTGTTGTAAACCCCACAAAGTAGTTAACGTCTCTGTCTGTCCTGAGAGATGCTACGTCAACATTTGGTGCTGTGAACTGATATAGGTCATCTTCTCCGCCGTCTTTTCATGTGAGGTGGAAACCCAAAGCTGCTCTGTAACCCAGCGGGCAGCAAAAATATTTACTAAAATGATCAACGTGGCAGTTTTCTAGAATGGAATTTTAAATTCCATTTATTTCACTTTGTTCTGGCTAGCTTGCGTAGTATTTTTCACATGCAGCCAGTTCTTTTTCCTTGTTCCTTTATAGCACAGTTTGGATGTTTTACTTGAAACTCTACCCCATCTAAAAAGAAAAGGAGTTGTCACATCAGTTTAATGCCTTGAAAGAGAAGTGAAATGCTGTCATGAACAATAATTAACTCTTAAATAAGCACTTTATTTCAATTCAGGGTGTTCTGAAAAATGTGCAGTGGAGCAGTAAGCACTTTTTGCCTGGTTTCTTAGAGAAATGAGTGCTGTGTAATTGCTTTTACAGTTTCCCACTGTATAACTCCTGAACATGCTGGCTCATTTCAGCTCAATGAGATCAAGTGCTGAGATGGCTACAATACGAAGCTGTGTGAGATGCTACGACTAGGTAGTGGAGACAGGGTGCAAGAAGCCCCCGCGCCCCCCCAAGGAGGAATCCCTTTCTGAGGGAGAGGTGGGCAGCAGGCGGTCACGGGGCAAGGGGATTGACACTGTCGCTGCCAACCCCAGCGCCGCTGGCTGCCTGTGCCCTGCCCTAACAGTGCTGCAGGAGAGATGGACTTAGTGGCATGGGGCAAGCCTTGTTTTCCCCCTCATTGTGAAAATAGGTCGGTTTGTTTGTTTAAATATGGATCGAAGATGAGTAATAATATCTCTTAAGTATATGGTGTGTTGTAGGCTGCAGTGGTGTAGAAGGGTAACAGAACTGGTGCTGATGGGGAGAGCTTGCTTGTTATGGGCCACCTGGCTGCATGCCATGGGAGAAGTTAGCCAGCAGGCAACTGAGTGCTGGCACAGCTAATCAGTAGCTCGCTCTTGCTCTTCATTTACAGAATCACAGAATGTTAGGGGTTGGAAGGGACTTCGGAAGATCATTTTGTCCAACCCTCCTGCCAGAGCAGGACAAAACTAGAGCAGATCACGCAGAAACGCATCCAGAAAGGTCTTGAAAGATCTCCAGAGAAGGAGACTCCACAACCTCTCTGGGGAGTCTATTCCAATGCTCTACAACTCTTACAGTAAAGAAGTTCTTCCTCATGTTGAGGTGGAACGTCCTGTGCTCGAGCTTGGATCCATTGCCCCTCGAGCTCAGCTCTGTTTACAGAACTGGTCCCTATACTGTGGTGTGTGTGGCCATTGTAGCTGATCCGTGGGTGGCGAGATGAGTGTGTGAAGGGCCTTTGCTGAAGGAGCATTATTTGCACTTCTCCTTTAGGCAGTAGCTCTGCATCAGGCCCAGCTTCTGTCAAGCACAAGGATGTACAAAGAGGGGCTGAAGTTGGTGGCTTCCTTCGGCCTGGAGAAGGAAGGCTAAAGGGGAACTAAGGGCAGTCTTCCACTGTCTCAAGGGGGTTTATAAAGAAGGCAGAGACAGACTCTTCCCAGAGGGGCACAGAGAAAGGACAAGAAACAATGAGATCAAGTAGTACCACAGGAAATTATGGTGGGATGTAAGGAAAAAATTTGTCATGGTAAGAGCGGTTGAGCCGTGAAACAGGTTGCCCAGAGAGGTTGTGGAACTTCAGCTTGTTCAGACAAGACCTTGAGCATCCTCATATGGTTTTTAGTTCCTGCTTTGCATGGGTTTGGACTAGATGGCTCCCAGAGGTCCCTTCCAACCTCAGTTAACTTACGACTTTTTGAGTTTAAGAAGAGGTCCCCAGGAAGAAAATGTGGGGATTCACTGCACAATGCAATGTGCAGCACAGAGATTCCCTCTGGCAGCAGCAGAACTATTCAGTGGGTGTGGTGGTGAACCAATTTATGTAACCCTCTTTTATCGCTTCCATTGTAGCAGCTTCCTCTTCGTTTCCTGAGACATTTTGCACTGGATTGTGAATTCGTTTCACTCCTCCCTTCATTATGAAATAATGTAAATCTTTTGACTTTAAAGGCATATTTCAAAAATCGTTTGATCAAAAAAACTCTGCAGGAAGGAGAGGAATTAGGTAGAGGAGGAACTGGTAGAAATGTTACTCGGTTGTCTTGACTGGAAGGTTTAGGATTACAGTTTGTTGACTCTATTCTTAAACTCTATTCTTAAAACTTTGTCAAGGAAATTATCCTCTTCCATAGGAAGTCCTTTTGAACAACCCAAAGCACAGTGCCCGGCATAAAAGTACACATTTGTCTGGTGCTCTTGCAACTGTCATGTTAGAATAATTTCGGTGTCCACAGAAACCTTGTGGAAAGCTCGTGAGTTTCCCAGCATTGTGGTCCGGAAGAAGTTTCTCCTTTCCAGACTTTATGTTCTCGTTTCAGGATAGTAGCTCAATTTTGTGCTGTGCTGCACTGGTATTACTGAGAGTGGGTCGCATTAGGTGAGATGATTTGCATAGGAATTCAGAGTTTAGCGCAGGATTTTGAAGAAGCTGCTGTTTAAAGTCTCAGCGGTGGGAAACAACAAGATGTGTGTGGAGTAAAACGAGAGAGATTTAACTCGGGAGAAGATGGAAAATCTCAAAGAAATAGAATTTGGGAAGAAAAAAAAAGCTTTCATGTGCAAGTCTTTATACTCAGACACTTACTGACATATTTAGTATCCTTTCTCTAGTTAAATAATAAAAGCCAGTCAGTATTTGATCCCACAATTTGTGTCACTGGATTTTTTTTCTTATGAAGTTACAACTTGTTTCGTATAGACGAGTACATACAGCTCAGTGCAGGAACGTTGTATTAGTCTAAGCACACAGGTGCTCCCGAGAGACCGGAGAACATCAGATTGTATCAAGGAGCTTGAACCAACTGAGGACATTTAAAAACCACTGGCATGCAAAGTTCCATTAATTATAGAAAATAGTATCCCATTATCAACTATGTTTTGTGGTTGTTTTTTTTCCAGATAGTAATTAAATTAGTTTGTAAATACATTGGTGTTTGTTCTTTTTTTCTTTTTTTTTCTTTAAGGAGATGATGTAATCTTTGAAGATGAAATTGAAGCATTGCAATTACAAGTGAATAAACTTACTTCTATGGGAGTGAACAAAATAATCGCACTAGGACACTCTGGGTTTGCTGTGGACAAGAATATTGCCCAGAAAGTGAAAGGAGTGGATGTTGTCATTGGAGGACATACAAACACATTTCTCTATACAGGTATTTTACTTCTTACGAAAATGTTGCTTCTAAAGCAAAGCTGAAACTGTTTCCTCTTCAAACCTGGGAGTCTTCCACAAATGTAGTTTGCTGCTGGCTGTACCGGTCCAGATTCATAACTGGTACCTATCTGCAACTTCCACAAAGAGTTTAAAACAGTCTGTGAGCAAGAAGTGCCCCAACTCATTGAAATGTTCCTTAATGCTGTGGGTGTTCAAAGTGATCTATACAAAGGGGGACAGAGGAACAAAGGTAGTAATCCTGGCAAATTACTGCCAAACTTACTGTACCTGTTTCAAGCACGTGCATATAAAGGAGAAAACAAGGTGTTTAGATTTAACCTTGTAAGTGACTTAGCAGCAACAACAAAAAAATAAATCATGTAAGACTTCAAAAGTGACACCAATGTTGATCTTCCATAGAATCTGATTCTGTATTCATAGGTCTCCTTTAGCCTTGTCATTAAAAAAAACTTTCCAAGTTTCCTCTGTGTTTTTCACTCCCTCTTTTAATCCCTGACTTTATTCTTCTTTCCCCTAGAGACAGATGTCATTCCAGAGATAAACATCATTGATCTGATTTCTTTTGCAGCAATGCTACTTTAGGTAGAACCTGTCATCAGCAGCTTCTCCAGTGCTGATGTCTTCCCTGTGACAGTGAGTAAGGACACAAGCAAAAGAAAGGCTGTTGTTTTGGGGTGTTTTTAAACCATCAAAGGTAGCTCATTAAATTTAGCAGAAACTTCAGTAACTGGTTGAGAGTATAACAGGAACTCTTTATAATTTCCAGCAAAATTTCCCTTGTGCCCCAGTCACAGGGGTATTACCACATACCCTAGAGGAACCACTTAAAGGCTTTGTACTTTTCTTTTCAGCCTCTCCTCTTCCTTCTCATCTCCTCTCACTTACTCATGCTTTAATTGATTCATCTGGGCCTTCACCTTTTATTTTCCCACTTGGGAAAGAGAAACAATTGCACACTACAATTATACATTAAACAGTCAGAATGTCTCTCAAAGTTGGCCTCAGGGAATAACTTATGACAGAGAGCATTTGCACACCTGCAAGTCAGAGGTTGCAAACACTTACCATAGGGGTGCAGCAGAGAAGTGGCAAAACTGGAACAGATGACAGGACCAACCATCCCAATGTCTTGTCTCTAAGGGTGATCGAGGGGGAATGGTGAGGGAAGAGTGGACAGGCCTGTAGAGATGCAGTACTCAAATCTGCCTCCTTCTCCCACCAGCTTGCAGCTCACAGAATCACAGAATGTTAAGGGTTGGAAGGGACCTCGAAAGTTCATCTAGTCCAACCCCCCCTGTCAGAGCAGGACCACTTAGAGCAGGTCCAGGAACTAGAGCAGGAACCAGAAACCTAGAGCAGGTCCAGGAACGCATCCAGGAGAGTTTTAAATATCTCTAGAGAAGGAGACTCCCAAGACCCCTCTGGGCAGCCTGTTCCAGTGCTCCGGGACTTCCCAGAAGTAGTGTCTTTGTATTTACTAGCTCCCAGTGGAACTTCTTTTCCCTGAACTTACCCCATCTGCCCTTTAATCCCCTTCAGCTTTTCGCCTTCACAACAGCTGGTGGCAGGGTGTTCCACTGCTGACCTGCACATCCTGCAGAGACCTTGGGCTTTTACCTGTGTGCATCCTGCTGCCCACTAGCAGCATTTTTCAGCAGTTTTATTAAATTACTTTTAGATGGGAAAAGCAAGGATGCACACAGTATTCAAAGTGTGCATTGGTTGTGGGTTTATACAAAGAAATCCACATGGTTTCGCACAGGTTTGCTGGTCAATGCCCATAGAGAGTTTGTGACTCACAGTGGTAGCCATAGTAGTCAAAAATGTCTTATTGGGTGTGGTCCAAAGAGGTGCCAGTGTTCACAATTTGGAATTGCAACCTGAAGTGCTCCAGGAGTTAAGATGTCCAAGTTCATATCCTGGCTAGTTCCATAGGAGTTCACATGCAGATTTCTTGACATCCCAGAGAGCACCCTGCTGTCAGACTAGCCTAAGTCAAACTGTTCTGTCCTCCATTTGAAGCTCTTCAGGATTCATCAGGCCAGAGACAGCACACAGGATGGGACCCTGCAGCCTTCAGGTTAAATTCCTGAGCTGGGAGCGGGTTCTAAGGGCTGTAGTGTTTTGATAAAACAAGTCTGGTTTTTTTTATTAATGCTGGAGGGTGAGAAAAATAAAAAATAAGAAGAAATATCTGGGGGAGATACACCCAAAATTACGTAACTACTTATGCAGTCAAAATATGTTTTTTGACAGAATGTGGTCTGAGTCCAGAATTTTTATTCCAAGTGTTGAGAAGCACTTGCTGTTCCATCCAGGAGGACCTTGAGTGTCACCCACTTGCTTCTGAGTCAAAGCTGTCAGCCAAAATTTGCAATAAAGTAGCCACATCAGTGGAGGTGATTTGACTGCAAAGTAAAACTTTTAATTTTCAGTGCCTGTTCTATGATTCTATGATTTAAATCAGTAGAGATGTAATCAGAATTGGGGAACTCTGGGACAGCAGAATTGGCCATCATGGGAGTTGTCCATTCAGACCCCTCCGGAGACATATCTTAGCATAAGGGCCTAAACGTGGGCTAGTCCAACCTATCTGGCTCTAAGACATTTACCAATTTCCAGTTAATTCACAGATTATGTGGCAAATGTTATCTTGCCTTGTTCAGGTCTGCTTTGGGTTTCTAGAACTGATTCAAACAGTAATGGCAGTTTTTAGAGCGTTTTGATTTCTGGTTATCATCAGAAAGGATAAGAATATAGAATGTTGGCCAAAAACAAGGTGAGAAAATAGGAAAAGCACTACAGTTACCCAGTATGAATTTGTGCACTTGTAATGAAACAGCATCTCACATTGTGACTGAGATTTGTGCGTGAATTCTAGTGCCGTTTTCTTCGGGGATAAGATGGACTGAAAAATCATTTCAGAAGGAACACGTCTATCTTACAGTGGAATAACGCTGTAGTGATAATTAATCCTGCAAGAAAGTATCGGTATCAGAAAGTATTTCTTCACACTGTAAGAAATTAATAAGAGTCTGGACAGTCACTTAACTGATGCACAGCTGATGTAAACTAAAACGATGACCAGAAAAGATATTACTTTCTCTTGCTAATGCTCTGTTCTTCAAGGACTGCACAAGGGCGAGAGATCAAACTGAAGTCCTGTTTCAGTTCCAAAAAACCCAAAGCCAGTTTTGCGCGCAGAAATCCTGCAGGGTTCTCGTTAGCTACAGGTTTTCTTAAATTCTTCCCAAAATAATTATTGATTAGTGGAAAGGCACCATCAAGAAACCAGTTCTTGGCCAGAGTTCGCTCTTGGCCAGACTGAACGTAGAAAAACTAATTTTCTGGTCAGTTTGGTTCACCTTGTAGTTTGTTACAACCGTTCTCCCTGGAGAAGTGGAGGGATTAGAGCTAAATATAAATCACGTTGGAGGTCTAGGAGGAACGGTTGTCACGCTGCTTATTCCAGGATTTCACATTACATAAACAACTGTCAATGGAAGGAAGCCAGTTGTTCTGTGATCAGTGGAAGTGAAGAGCCTGCTTTCCTCCGGATCCATGCCCCCTGTGCCTGCTCCCCCACACCCTGCTGGCAACCCAGCTCTCGGCGACGTATGGATGGGAAATGCTCCCAGCTTTGGGACAGGAGCGAGCAGCAGGCTTGGAGGGGTTGAAATCTCTCTTCTCTCTAACTGCCTTGCTTTTATCTGTTTCCAAGTCCTACATCGAATCGCCCTTCAAACTTTGCAGGTTGATAAGAGTTTTAAATCCATGACTACATAACTCTAATGCTAATGAAGTTTGTTTGCAGCCTGTCTGAAATTTTGGAGGCTGTTTGCTACAGTTAAAAAAAATAAATCAGTTGAGTGTATGTGCAGATTGACAGGACTGCTTGTAGATATTCTGACTGTGTATTATCAATAAAAATAGTTTAGACTTCTCCCTATCAAGAAGTCCTATGTGTGTTTTACTAGCATTTTCTGATGCAGAGTAACGTAGTGTGAAGGCTTAACAATAAACTTCTCAGCCAGAGGCTGCTATGTGTGTATTACTGAGAGGTTTACATTGAAATAATTGGAATGAAAAGTTCCTTTGTTCTTATAGTGACATGATGTCATGGAGGAGCGTGCTGCCACAATTTAAAAAACACTGCAGCAGTTATTAGAGCTCACGTCCTGAAAACAGCATTGTCTCCTATGAAATAACATAACTGAACAATCAGATGTGTGCTTGTCATCCAATACATTCATTGCTGTTTCTGCTTAATATCCTGTTTGGTTTTAAAGCTGAGAAACATTTGAAATGTCATTCCACTAATTCCTGGAGGGTCCCATGAGCTGAAGACCCACTTTACATGCTTGTTTCGTGCAGGCACCCCACCCTCTACTGAACAGCCAGCTGGCCCATATCCATTCATGGTTGACTCAGACGATGGGAGGAAGGTGCCAGTTGTACAAGCTTACGCTTATGGAAAGTATCTTGGTTATTTAAATGTGACATTTGACAAGAAAGGAAATGTAGTTGAAGCAGTTGGAAACCCCATTCTGCTGGACAGCAGTGTTCCTGAAGGTATGTGGACTGGGCATTTGAGTTTGCCTGCAGGGCTCTACTACAACTCAAGTGTTAGGGTGTTAATTAAACACACAGCACAGTGTCGCAGAAGAATTCATCTTTCTTCCTGAGCTTGCACATCTCTGTGGCGTAGGGTTCAGGCTGTGTTACGGTTGTACTTGTTTGCCTCCGTTTCTCTTTTTTCAACAGTGACTTTTGAATACGCACAAATTTAGTGTGTGGTTCTGTCTATTTAAAATCACTGAAAGTCCTTTTGTAGGAACTCAGGTGATAGATTGCCTTCCTATTTAGCAAAGCCCATTTCAGCTAGCCCTGTAATTATGATTTAAAAGATTATGAGGACTAATTTACACTCTTTTGCCAGGGGTTATGTTCTTTAGAACAGAGTTTAGGGCAATATAGGAAAGTAGAAATATTCCAGAAAAAAAAAAAAAAGTAATACACTGGCCATGTGCAAATACAATATACAAACCCCACAGCTTCTTGTTTTCTATCCTGGGTGTGTTGAATGCTTCAACTCTGAAACATTAAAGAACTGGAAAGAGGAGATTCTCCCTCTCTATTGCTTTTTGTTTGTAACTCTGTCCAAGCTCTGTTACCTGCTTTTTGTCAGCTGTGTAATTGCTCAGGGCTGGTTCTCTAGTCCTTCTTTCTTGACCACTGTTTGCTCTATGAAGCTCTGAGCTTTTATCAGACTTTCTAGGTTCTGCTAGAGTATTTATAGAATAAATCCTTTAAAAGTAATGTGTTCATAGATATCCTTATTTACTGTTATTCTCAGTCATCTATTAATGTAATGAGATGATGTAAAGAGATTTTTCATTCTCTCTGATGTCAGTAAAACTTCAGATACATAGGTGTTCTGGTTTTATAAATGTTGCCTTTGCTGACAGTTACCTGGCAAATTGCTTAAAACTAATAGCTGATATAAAACAGTTGTGACATTACTTGTCTGTATGTATAAGTGTCTTTGTATCTGTTTTTTTTTCTGAAAGAATTAGCTTTGCACCTGGCAGACAGATGTGCACAAAGAATTAATTTCTATAAAGGGTTCATTCCTTGACATTGATATCTGAGACAGTATTCCTTTTAGCACTATGTTAAAGGGGAAGAAGCTATAATTAGAAAAACAACCAAACAAAAACCAACAGAGATATGATATTGTCATGGTTTAAGGTCGGGGGGCCCCTTAGACCTATAACAGATGCTCTCTGTTAAACCCCCTCTCTCCCCAAGGGGGAAGAGAAAGGGAATAAGGGAGAGAGACTTAGACATTAGAAAAGGGAACTTGAACAGCTTTAATGAAAATGAAATTAATAATGAAAATGAAAATAATAAGAAAAATGGAATATATACAAAACCTGTATCGAACCCAACCCCTCTGATGGTAATTGCATCACCGTCACCACTGATGCTGTGGAGCAGGCACTGGGAAGTCCCAGTCTGGGCCCCACAGCAGATGGGAGCTGTGTTTAGGAACTGGATTCTGGTACTGGGTTCAGGAACACACAGACCAGATCGAAGGCAGAACGGACAGAGGCCTCCTTGGGTGCTCTAAGGAAAGAACCAAAAGAGGACCTGAGCCAAGCCAAGCAAAGCTGGCAAAGCGGACGAAGAGGGGAGAAGAGCCACAGACCCTTCAGGTCCCTCAGCTTTATACTGAATATGACGTGTATGGGCTGGAATCCCTCGTTGGTCAGTTCAGGGTTACCTGTCCTGTCTGCTCCTCCCTGCAGGTGCAGCCTTTCACTTTTCTGCACCCTCTGATGTGGC
>WTSP01012526.1:43535-71836 GCA_025331215.1 Actenoides lindsayi | reverse complement strand
TTTTTATTTTTTAGTTACTTAACAGAAATTGTATACTCAATACAATAGTCATGAGGAAGCTTATATCTTGACTGATTTATGATTCTATGATTCTATGATCTTTTCTCATTTTCTTGAGAGAAGACTCACTCTGTGGGAGAGGACATGGTCAACCCTTTTGCAATAATTACTAGCTGCATGGACTCTCTGGCTTTAAAATATCTGGGATTCTTGGGAGAGCTTGCAATGAGCATATGTCTTATGTGTCATAATGCTGTCCAGTACTCTGAGTCACCAGTTGTTAATTTAACAGTGCAGTTGTAGCTGAGTCTGTTTTTATTAACTTTGCTGCCCCAGTTGTGTATTTATTAAGTTTGTGTCTCCTGTTCTCCAGCTGAGGATCAGATAAGCTCTTGAGAGCAAAACAGATTATTTTCCATCCAAAAATAAGCTTTAATAAAAGTAAATATAAGTCTTCACATAATAATTGTGAGAACATGGCTATCTGAGAAAGTGTCTTGTTTCTAGGGTTAAAGGCTCCACCTATTGGTTGACTAAAAAGAGAGAAGTGTAATATTTCCACATAGAAAACTGCTGGCCCTACTTAACATCCTGTGTCTTGCCACATCTTTACAAAATTGCTGGCTTCACTGTAGAATTTTGCATGATGTCCAAAATAAAATGAGCTCAATGACTTATTTCTGAAGGCTGTGCACACACAGCACCAAAAATGATGCACTGCTGAGACACTATGAAGGGAAGTCCTTTTCTAAAACAGGAATGGTTTGGATTTTGCAAGTAACGTACTTCTTATCCTGGAAATTATTGTTTTTCTTTGCAAAAAAATTATTCGATTCTTCCATGACAGCAAAATGACTGGAACAGACTAACCCAAGTATAGTTTCATGGTGACTTCCAGGCATTTGTCACCTTCAAATTTAAACAAGTTGGAAACAAACGTACTGATGTGGTCATCTTCATAATGAAAACCCGTTTCCCCAGTGTTGGCTCAGGCAGTTCAGGCAAAGAGGAATTTTGAAGGGCTTCAGAGTTGCTCCTGGGAATGCAATCAGAGGATGGAGAGGGGAGAGGATGTTCAAGTGAGGCTTGGGGATGTTGAGGGGAAGGACAGATGTCGCGGAGGATCAGTACAATTTCAGGGACAGCAAGAGACTGTGAGGGCATCATGGCATGGTCAGGAGCTCTTGCTCTGCTCCTTTCATTGTCCCCCCTCTGTAAGTTACTTCAGTCTAAGAGTTTGCACCACTTCCCTCGTTTCCTCTGACAACTCTTCTATTCAAATAATTGGCTACGCTGGTAAGTACTCACTGTAATGCAGCCCTACTGTTCTTGCCCATTCATCAGTCATCAGTAACTTGAATGCACATCCGTGTAGCACAGAGCACTGAAAACCAGCTTGTTGAAGCCAACAAAATACTTGTACAAGAGAAAGTTGTGTATACAGTTTATTACACATGTATACACACTTATGTCTGTTGGAATCCTGCTCTGAGTTATGGTCGCGTCTCCAGAGAGGAGGCAGAAGGATTTCCTCTGAGCTTCATCATCCTGACAGCTACAGCCCCACTGGCACCAGCTTGTCTCTTGCTCTGTCCTGCTCTACACATGCTCATTCCCACCAGAAGACAGCTAGGTCACTGTGAAAAAATACTCAAGCAGGTTTGTTCCCCTTGGAGAGGGGTACTTAGGCCAGCAGCTTCAAGTGCTTCCCTGAAGTTAGGAGTACTTAGGCCAGAGAACCTAATTTCAGATGCTTCTGTTGCTTATACAGTCAATTAAGCACTTTCAAAGAGAAATTTAGACAACCATTTAGTTACATGTCTAACGAAGATACTTTTTCATTAGCAATGGATTTCAACAAATTGAATGACAGTATATAAATAGATAAACATGGAGGAAATAAAAGAACATAATGTAAGGGAGAAAATTAATAGGAGAATAATATCTTGGTGTCCCCGTGCCATATTTTTTGTAGTATTCATAGCATTAGTACCTAGAATTTAAATATACTTATTAATTAAATGTCACAGCATTCCTGAGAGGTATTATTTCCTTTATGGAATGGTGAGGTTAAGCTTGTGTGTGAAGCACAAGAAAGAGGTCCATGAGCAGAACATGGATCTTTGGAATATTGATCCAGACTGGTTTACATAAGATTAAGGGGCAGATGATAACACAAGGAAAAGGAAAAGAAATGCTTTTACTGTTGTTATCCTTTCATTAGTCATATTTTTTTCATCTTAAAGAGGTGCTAACTGATCACAAAATAAGTTGTGGCTACAAAAGGAACACAGCAACTTCCTACACAACTCCAGTAACATAAAAACACCACAGTGTGTGGGAAATGTGCTGCAATTTCAATGACTTCCCGTACTGCTATAGTAGCTCATGACTGGCCATTTGCCTGGGATATGGAAAGCTTTGGACCATTTCCTTAGCGTGAATAAACCAAGAATAGGGACTTAGTCATTTGGGTTTTCATGTCTGATTTGGAGTACCTGAACCAGGGCGCTCTCCTCTGCCTTTGCAAGTGTTGTGGTGACTAGCTCTGGACAGAGGTAAGATCTAGAGTCCCTTTGGTAATTACCTCATTTGTTCAGATGCACACTGCATCACGCAGCCACGTACCAGCCCTGAACTGTGAATACATTCATTCGTGCACTGTTGTTAACAATTCTTCCTGCTCAGATGTCCAAAAAGGTGTTTTAACAGATGTTCCTTCCTCTCCCTGCTGGCTAGTTGAATCAGTCTGTGGTCTCTGTTTGCTGCCAGGCTTTAGGTCATGTGCAAAATGTTATTACACAGTTGCTGAAGCTATATGATTGGATAGGGCAAACCCAAACCATCAGGTTTAGCCACTGTGATGCATCGCTGAAACATTGTAGACCATATCCCAACATGCAGATTCATGCGCATAACTGACAGTGACCCCTCTTACTTGTCTCTCTGTGTTGACTGGATCATGACACTGTCATTTTATATGCTGCAGTAACTGCCCCACAGTTTGATAATATTGAGTAAAGCAGTCTTTCAGTGTGAAAAGACAAGAGAGGATATCCCAGACCCTAATAATTCTGAAAACATCAAGCAGTGTGGAGTTAATACTTCTTGGGGCCTTGCCATGGGGATTTTCTGGCTGTGGCCCAGACTACAGATAATTAATTATGTCAGTGAAAGGCTCTGGTGGCCTGTTTTCTTCAGAAAAAAGTGACATCATCCATGGAGCTCTCTGGCAATAAAGCAGAACAAAGCTGTGTGGGCAGGAAATAACAGACAGATGTCTTCTAGCGCTCATTTGATCTGTTTCGAAGCTTGCTGTAAGAAGTAGTACATTGCTCAGTGCTGGTTCTCCTCAGCTCTGCAATCTTCAGTGGGGACTTTTTTAAACATAAGAGGCCAAATTAATCTCTGATGTAATTCTTCTGGAGCCACTTCAGAGGGTTTGTGCAGTGGATGAGCTGGTCTATCATGTGCCTCTCCTCCGGTATTGATTTTAGAAGGACTTTTTGTGTTATCACTGTATGATAATGCACAACAAAGTGAGATACACTGTATAACTCCAAAGGCTTTATACAAGGCCAGGAAGATCTGCATGGTGTGGAGAAGACTGAACAACTGTTTCATATCCTCAGAGTCATGAGGGATCACTTGCATTTCTGGATATATTTCACTAAATTTGTGCACAAAACCACCAACAGTCACTTTGCATCACTGAAGTCATCTCTTTACTTTCAAAGTAAATCAGATACATAGACCCAAGTCCAGAAATGTTAAAAGAAATTCATGCAAGTGAACTCATGGGTTCAAGTATTAGGAAAATAAGCTAGGATGAAAGGCAAGAAAAAAAACTTTGCTGTATGCAGGGTCTTTCTTGCAAGAAAAACTCTATACATGTCATTTGCCAGCTTTGTGCATGGCTAGAATCACTACATGAGTCATACATAAATAAGGTTACTTCAGATATCTGGCCTAGGAGAAAGAAGTTTTTTGAGTTTTTAAGGAACAAAAAGGAGCTTTGTACAATGTAATATGCAGTAGAGCATCTAACTTCACAGCTTTGAAGCATACTTTGGACACTAATTACATCTGACCTGGAAGACAAATTGTACCCAGTCCCTGTAGCAGTCTGTAGGGATAGTTTGAGGAACCAGGCCTTTAACAAAAGCATCATTGCAGTAGACAGGGATAGTTTTTATTACTTTAGTCATATTCAGAGTATCACGACACAAAGTGAAGGAAGTGTACTTTCCTTTTAATTCTTTGAATTTCCTCGTAAGGTAAGAAAAAGGGGAAGTTACTGAGTTTAAACAGAGATTAGTGGACTAGAGTTTTGCAGATACAGTTTTTTTGAGTGTAGCTGTCTGAGGATGCTTTCTTCATTAAAGTAAACTGCATGAACACACAGTATTCACTTTCTGATGTCTCCAATGGGAATTTTCAGAAGGAAAATTATTCTTGCCCTGGTGGCGACTCATCATGAACTTGTCCTGAATAGCACAGCAAGCAGTGTGAGAACATCCTCCTCATCTTCATAAGAAGGATGCCTTGAGTGTGATGTTTGTTAGCACTAGGTGAAACATTTGTAAAGTCTACTGGAATTTAGGAAATTAGCCACGGGTAAGACCACAGCATTACATGGAGAACCTGTGACCTTATCTAGTTTCTGATGCAGTACAGAGCAGCTGTTGCACTATAAATAACCTGAACTATGTGCCATGCAAGTAACAACAACATGAGCAGAAGTAAAGGTTCCTGTCTGTGGTTTGATAGCTATTTCTTGCCATTCATCACTGGCAAGAAAAATATGACTTCATAAACATTAAATCTCCATTACTTAGTGCTTTTGCTTGTGCAGGCATAACAAAGTGTCATGATAACTAGAGAAGAAAGTCAAAAACTAATCAGATCTTCCAAAAACCATGGAAGTGTATTTCCTGTAAATACAACTGCAGAATTTTCAAAACTTTTTTCAATTATTTGAAAGGATTATCACCATGTTATTGAAATATTTAGATTCTCTGAAGTAGTTAGATGTATTTTAAATGGCTTCAAACACAGGGCTATGAAGGAAGTAGTTACTGGTAACTGGTTTCTAGAAAGGCAAGCTGTGAATTAGCAGGAAGATTACTTGCAAACAAAATTTAGCTGCAGAGTTTAGGAGGTGTACTGGCAAAGGTCTTGAGTTGGGTTTTACTCTCAGTTGACAGTGATTACTTCAACTCTATTCAGCCCATCTTGAATACAACTGAAATTTTTTTTCTGATTTACTAGGTGCCTTACATGAAATGAGTTTCATCAGCTCGGTCCCATTTCCCAGGTGACAAAAGGCCTGTGGCAAAAATTCCCCATTTAGTGGGTGCTGAGTTTTGTTAGCAGTTTCACAGGAGAGGCCAAAGACTGTGGGAATGTGGAGAGAGGGCTGTAGTAAATTGGCAGGGCAGGGCATGAGGAGGAAGCACGTCTGAACACCAGGCTTGTGTAACAGTCTTTCCATTGACCAAGAATTTGGTTGCTAGGCTGCCAGTCCCCTTTTACAAGCAGCAGAGTCATGCTATTGTTTCCTAAATGGCTTCAGTTTTATGCAGGGACCTCTTTACATCCTTCTATATCATTTAAATATTTTACTAGTCACGTAATACAGTGAGGTTTGGAACTCAGACCCCTGGTCTGCTCAAGCCAGCAAACAAAGGAAAACCCTTCTCTTTTATTCTGCCAAAAAGTGAGTGTTTCAGGGTAGCCTTGCAAGGAGTGGCCTTACATCAGCCTTACAGCTGGGCTGCACTCTGGAGGGGTGGGGACCATTGTCTCAGATTTCCCAGGTAGAAATGATGACCTCATGTCTTAAATGCACTAATCAGTAGGTAGAGAGGAGAGAAAGGAGAGTGGGCCAAGAGTGAGACAGCAGTGCTTCATGGCACTACAGCCCCTCCACGGATGTATTCAAGATCTGAGTTCATCAGCCTTTAGATTTTGGTACCTCTAGTAAGCATGAAACAAGGCTTAGACACAGTTCAACTTTGCTGTTCCTCTATCAGAAGGGGCAGTTAAAGGAGTTGACTGTACAGTTTCGGTCCCCACAATTCACCAAAGATAAGAGAAGGTCCAAATAAAGGCCATGAAGATGATCAAAGGGCTGGAGACTCTGCCCTGTGAGGAAACACTGAAGGAATTTAGTCTTTTCTCCCTGAAGAAGAGAATGCTTGGGGAGGACCTCATCACAGTACTTCTGTACTTAAAGGATAGCTAAAGAAAAGATGAAGGCTCTCTCTTTACAAGGAGCCACACAGAGAGGACAAGGGTCAGTGGATACAGGTTGCACAGGGTGATGTTTCATTTCAACATAACAAAGAAATTTTTTATGGTGAGAACATCCAGCACTGGAACAACTTCCCCACTGATGTGGTAGAGGGCCCATCACTGGAAGTTTTCAAGATGCAATTGGACATGTTGCCAGATGATCTCATCTAGCTTCCTTTCCCATGAAAGGTTGGACCATATAATCTTTTAAGGTGTCTTCCGACTTGACCCATTCTATGAGTCTGATAGACAGGATGTCTCTAAGCAGGCTTTGCTCCTGGAGAAAATGAGTGTGGAAAAACACCTCTCAACATATCTGGCCTTCCATGTTTCTTGCCTTGAGAGTATTACTAAGAGGTAAAAGTGGCCTCTTCATTAGACTGTCTTCATTGTCCCTACTGTTTAGAGAATCAGGTACCTGGGGGCATTTGATTAATAGAAAAATCTGTTTATTTTCAAGAACTCAGAATCCGAACAGTACAGATAGAAAGTTAGCTTGGAGTTTTCTGTAGGACAATTTAAGTAATGAAAAAAATGGTAGAAGTAAATTTATGTATTTTCTAAGTTATAGATCTTTACTTTAAAGCTCTTCTCTAACTAATTGCAGTCTTCCGGACTTAAGCAAATGTTTCATTGTCTTACAAGCTGTTGCAATATGTGGTCTTCTCATGCTTGTATACTCTCTCTCATCAGAGCACTAACAAAACAAAAAAATAGAACTTGAGAGATGGCTTTCCTGTGCCAAAGACCACGTTCCTTCTACCAAAACAGCTAACAACTTCCCTCTGGGATTTATATGCAAGTTTACTTCCAATTTGAAAACTCTTTCTTGTGTTTGTCTCTTAGCTTATGATTTATGCTAAATAACATTGTGCTTTGAGGCAAAGGGAGGCACTTAGTATATATGTCCATCAGTAGACACAGCTTGCCAGTATGGTTCCCTTTTCTTAACTAAGACCCCCCCACTTCGAGGCTCTCATACATCTTTCCAGGTATATGTGTTGAAGTAGCCTAAGTGTTCTTCCACAGGATTATTCTGACTTCTTTTCTGAAAATGGTCTGTATCCTGCAGTTTAATATAGTGATTGTTGTTCACTATACATTGAAATAAAACATCTCTATGTGAGGTCCATTCTAGTTGTTTCAGTGGAAAATTAGTCATTTGGAGGTGTCACTGCTCAGGGTCACGGTGGCCCCTTAGACCTACAACAGATGCTCTCTGTTAGCCCCCCTCCCTCCCCAAAGGGGAAGGGAAAGGGAATAAGGGAGAGACACTCAGCCATTAGAAAAGGAAACTAGAACAGCTTTAATGAAAATAATCATAATAAAAATGAATATATACGAATATATACAAAACCAGTATCGAACCCACCCCCCGATGGTAATTACATCACCGTCACCACTGGTGCTGTGGAGCAGGCACTGGGAGAGTCCCAGACTAGGCCCAGCAGCAGATGGGAGCTGTGTTCACGAGCTGGATTCTGGTACCGTGTGCAGGAACACACAGATCAGGATTGAAGGCAGAACGGACAGAGTCCTCCTCAGATGCTGACTGAGGAAGAAACCAAAAGAGGATCTGAGCCAAGCTGAGCAAAGCTGGCAAAGTGGGCCAAGAGGGGAGAGACCCTCATGATCCCTCAGCTTTATACCAAATGTGACGTATATGGGATAGAATCCCTCATTGGTCAGTTTTGGATCACCTGTCCTGTCCACTTCTCTCTGCAGGTGCAGCCATTTACTTTCTGCACCCCACAATGTGACACACAAGATGCAGCAGTGGCCTTGGTCTGCACACCAATCCTTGGTAGTAACTCTAAACATGGGGTGTTATCACTGCTAGAAGCAGACCCTGCCTGTGAAAACAGGCTGCTAACTTCAGACAGTGCAGTGAGTTAGAAGAACTGAGCTGAAAAGTAAAATCACTGAACAGAATCAGTTCTGTTCTCACTCAAACCAGGACAGATGTCAACTAAGGACCAAGCTCACGTGTATATTAACAATTCTTGTATAGTAGCTCTCATCTGGCAATGGAGGTGCTGGAAACCCCATTGGTCAGAAGTTAGAATAGGACTGGGCAAAAATATTTGTGTTCTAGAGGAGATAACCTTGCTGTGGCACAGGAATCGCCTGTTCACTGGATTGTTCTGTCCTGCCTGCTCCCTTTACAGTCTTTGTTTGAAATGAGTGTAGATGACACTTTGCTTGAAGAGCCTTTAAGGAGAGTGAAACATTTTAGAATCATGGAGAGCAGGGTTGGTTTTTTCCCTAAGCTTTGTATTTACTGAAATGTCATCAATATGCGATATGTGTGATGCTTATTTTACACTTTTATACTACTTTGTAGATGAGTACATTAAAGAAGAAGTGGAAGAATGGAGGAAGCACCTGGGGAATTATTCTAAAGAGATTGGAAAAACTAGTGTTTACCTGAATGGTACCAGCCAAGCGTGCCGTTTCCAAGAATGTAACATGGGAAATTTACTTTGTGATGCTGTGGTAAGACGGTGCCACTTCAGGTGGCAATCACATCTAAGTATTACTCCAGATGAAATGCTCCCAGGCTCTGAACTTTGAGTGTGTGGGCTCTGTGCTGCTTTCCAACACCATAACATCTAGTGTGTTCCTAGGAGGATCTGGAGGTCTGGTGAAGCAAGGCTATAAAGAATCTTGCTGTGTAGAGTTAGGAGCAGTTTATTTGTTGCTTATATCTTCTTGGAGAGAATGGCTTGTTCACAGCTGTCTCTGAAGCTACAGTTTTAAGAGACATGGCCATCTGATCTATGAGCCTATTCCTCAAACAAGGAGAAGAACTTGTCTCTCCTCATTACTCACTGGTCTCTGCTGCCACCCTTTTTCAATGCACTCGGCCAGAGAAAAAAAAATCTGGATAGTTTTCTGCCAACTTCCTGGCATGAATTGTCCCCCTGAGGAACGCAATAGGTGCCAGCTGAAGCAAAAGAGGGGGAAAGGGACAGGCCATGCACATAGCCAGATGTAAAAGTCACCAGCACCCCAGCCCAGAGGGAGCCACCAGCCCCTGTTGCATCCTGACTGGTATCACTGGGATTTAGCAGTCACATAACACTAGCACTTCAGTTTTTGAACTGTCTGGTTTTGATTCTTTTATTTTTCCACAGTGGCACCATTTCCTTTGGGTGCTCCAGGGAAAAAAGTTCACTAACGTGACTCTTTCCAGAAAATGAGCATTGCCGTGAATGTCCTGCAGCACTGCCACATGGTTGGGAGCCAGTTAATAACCATGGATTTTCATTTAGATATGTCCCCAAAGCTACTTACTCAGTCCATCTGATTGCTTGTATTGTAATCCTGAAAGTAATTTGTAGTTCATGGGCTAATTTCCGAATCAGATTAAGATTTCAGAATTCTGCATACAATTCTACTAAAATTGCAGCACCTTGCTTTTACTTCCTGCTGGACTTTTTTATATATTTATATAAAAAAATGTGATCAAATGCTTTGTCACTTTTCAAGCTTAAGGAAAATAACTCTGTAATCTTTCAGAAGTTTGTAGTTTTTCTTGATCTACATTTTGTCTTAGGAGGGCAAATTCTACTAGGTTAAATCTATGCCTCTAGACAACCATCTGCAGTTATCAGTAGATAGATGGATTACCCTTCATGTTCTTTGCCTTACCAGTTCTACACTTGCTTTCCTGTCTGCCTCTGTGCATTCAATGGTATGAAGGTAAAAATCAGACTTACCTGTTCCATGGCCTTTAATATTTAGAGTTGTCCTGGGAAATGCAGAGGTTGAGAAATATAGAAGATGGATTGATGGTTGTACTGGCTCAAAACAGAGGTCCATCTAGTTCAGTGATGCTTCTCCAACAGTAACCTAAAATCTCAGAACGAAAGGTCGACAGATCCAGATGGCATTTTACAAAGAACTTGAAAAGTACTCAAATGTGAAAAGGCTGTGAAAATGACTGACAGCACTGTGTGAGATCTTGTTTTTAAACTGCCTCTGCTCAGGACTGGAGAGTTGCAGTCCATTCATTGACTATGAGTTAGGAATTTAAGACTACCTCATGGATCTGGCCAGAGGGAATAACTTTGATCACTAGGCTGGAGCCACAAAGTCCTTACACACCTTCAACTCAGAGATTGCAAATACTTAGCATAGGGGTGCAGCAGAGAAGTGGCCAAACTGGAAAAGATGACAGGACCATCCATCCCTACGTCTTGTCTCCAAGAGTGACTGAGTGAGGATGGTGAGGGACGAGCATATTCCTGGACAAACCTGTGGAGATGCAGCTCAGGGACTTCCCAAGCCAGAACTGGTCTCTTGGTATTTATTAACACCCACCAGTGTAAGTAAATCTCATCCCTGAACTTGCCTTCTCATTCGTGGACTTGTCCCTTCTCCCTTTGACTGCCTTCATCCTTCACAACGGTCAGTGGCAGTGCGTTCCTCTGCTGGCCTGCACATCCTGCACAGACCTTGGTCTTTTATCTTTGTGTAACCTGCTACCCACTGGCTGGATGCCTGCTGGAGGCCAAGGAGTAGTCCTTGCACTGGAACGTTTGGTCCCTGTCCACCCTCTCCATACCACTCACGATTTTATAGGTTTCTCAAATATTTTCCTTCTGTTGTGTCTTTACCAGGTCAGACAGTCCAAGTCTACATCATCATTGTATCTTCAAAAGCTTTTCTGTGTCTTTGACCATCCTTGCCACCTCCTTCTGAACCTTTGGGGTTTTGTCATTCTTAAAATGACAAAACACAATTGATTCCTACCCAGCCTCCACATGCCCTTCTTCATTCTGTAGACTTCTGTCACATCCTTCCCATTTTTCTTTGTGGAACTGAAGAGTCACAACCATAGTCATTCCTGTAGGGAAACCAGTCCATCCCTTTCATTATCCTTGTTTCTTTTCTTAGCCTTTTTCTGTTCTACTCAGTTATTTCTGGTCCCTGGTCTCCATTTTCTTTACTACTTAGGATGCCAGAAGCAAATATTACCTTGTCCTTGCATTTTGTCATAGTCTTGCCAGTGTTGGAGACATGATGCTGTGCAGCGGAGACTTTTGAGTCTGATCTAGTATGGATGTTCCCTGTTGCTCCACTCTTCTACGTCGTTCTAGTTTGCCAAGACCATTCCAAACATTAAAGAACATCTCTGAGAAGATGAAACATCTTAATTCCCTGCAAGATACTACAAGAGCTAGATTAATTTATACATTCCCCTACATGTTTTTAATGTGCAGCTATGTAAGGTCCTCTTCATTTCCCTACTCTCAAAATATGGTCAAATCATGTGTCTTTATCACAGTCGTTGGAATAAAAAAAAATCATCTTTCCTTTATTCAGCTGGCCTGTCTTGATCATGTCATATACACACAGACTACAGGGAGTCTGAGAGTTCCTTGCAGAAAGAGGCAAATATTTTTCTTGTTAAACGTTAAAAAACAAACAAACAAAAAGAAACCCAACTTATTTTAAAGTGGTTTGCCTTGCATTTTATTTTTTTATATATATAATTAAGCATTTTACAGTGAGGCTGAATGTAATGTCAGAGAAGATACAAAGCCCTCTGTCTCTTTTCAGTCTCAGGTTGTACTGCGTGTAAATTTTTGGAGCCTAGACTAAGTGAACATTAAAAAAAAAATTCACTTCAAACATTCTCCTTTGGTAGCTTTATGAGAACGTCGGGCATCCGGATAAAAAGTCATGGAACCATGTTTCAATGTGCATCCTGAATGGAGGGGGGATACGGTCACCCATTGATGAACAGAATGCTAATGGTATGTAAAACCAGCAAGCTCAACGACAACTTTATTGGGAAGGAAGAATCATGTCATCATGTAAGCCTGAACCCAGCGTTAGGTTTGGGCTTGTTTGGGTGTGATTTGCACAGTGTTTGGAAGCAATTTTGAACTTTCTCAAAGGGTTATCCATCATTAGAGCCCAAGTGCACTCAGGCTGACGTGAATAGAAGTATATACACAATGCTTTTTATAATTTCCTTCTCTCCTTGCTGCCTTGGAACAATGACAGCGGATATTCTTCACCTCTTACTGTATAGAGTCAACCGATATGGTCACTGGAAGCCTTCTGTAGAATAAGTAAATTCTGATGTTTTCTGAATGCTAAGGTTTTATAGGTTTTGTTTTCCTGATATCACATAAATGAAACCTGAAAACAAACACCTTTTTCAGCTTAGATAAGTCTTTCTGTAGGACTGTGTGAGTAAATCTTAAGCAACTGGAAAAAAATGCTTGACTTAGGAAGAATAGCTGTGTTTCTTCACTTTAGGTTGGTGGTCTGTAATCGCTTTTAGTAGAGTTACTTGAATAGTGATACATGCAGTTACATCGAACTCAAAATTTATTGGTCTTGATACTTGCTGGATGATAAAGTTACAGGTTCTTTGGGACAATATATGTGATTCTCACCAATACTGACCCTCATTTTCTTAAACCGTATTTGCCGTGTCAAACTTGTATTGTTAAACAATCCTACACTAATTTTTGTAAATATAAAAAAAAAAATAAAGTAATACAAAATTAACTAAAGTCTCATTCCCGCAGGTAGCATTACTGTGGAAGATTTGCTGTCTGTTTTGCCATTTGGAGGCCGTTTTGATTTGCTGAGGGTAAAAGGCTCCACTCTGAAAGACGCTTTTGAGCACAGTGTGCACAGATACGGCAGCGGAAGCGGAGAGCTGCTGCAGGTTGGAGGTATGCTTGCTTCCTCCCTCTTCTCAGTTTGCCAGACCAGCCTTCCCTTCTGCTGCTCTTGTTTCTATTATACCTGGAAGCCTCTTTAAGAATGGAAGTCAAGTTGGCCGTACATCCCAGCCCTGCGCCTCACGCGTGCCAGCTCACTAACAGTATTTGTCCTGCGTATGTTTAATTGAGCTGCTGCAGCACACAGGCCATTGCTGTTACTTTCGGCAGATACAGGGTTCCCAGTTGGTCCAGTAACCCCTAATGGCAGCAGTTTTAACACTTCAGTTAGTTACTGGAAGAGAAATTCTTCACAGTGAGAGTGGTAAGACACTGGAACAGGTTGCCTCATCCCTAGAGTGTTCAAGGCCAGGTTGGAGGGAGCTTTGAGTAACCTGATCTAGTGGAAGGTGTCCCTGTCCACGGCAGGGTAGGTTGTAACTAGGTGATCTTTAAGTTCCTTTCCAACCTGAACCATTCTGTGATTTAATTGAGTGTAGTTGTAACACAGCAACAGCTACAACAAACTTTGGGTTTCAGTTCTTCACTGGCAGCTTTCCTGAAGCCTCAGGCTGGTTATCTCTGGCAGTTATAGACAAATTGTAATGTATCAAACCAGTTTTGTGCCATCATCTAATGTTTGCTGACAGTTTTAGAGTTAGCCCAAGTGGGCCATGGAATTGTTCCAACATACATATTTCCTAATTTGCAGCTCCCCATATATTTATCCAGATGTGTACTAGGCTACAGTCATGTTTATTTCTGGTCTCTCTGTGATGCAGGGCAAGATTTTATTGCTTAGTTTATTATTTATTTATTGTTTAGATTGGAATTGCAAACTTCAAGGGAAGGGGCTGACAGATTTCCTCCTCTCCATGCTTCTCTCCCCCAGTGTAGACTGGTGATGAGGACACTACCTCCTCACATGACCTAAAACCCCCCCAGGCCATGTCTCGCCCTATCACCAGCAGGTTACCGCGTTCTTGAGTATCCCTAAGGTGAAGCAGCAGCAGCCCCTCTGCTTGCTGCCTTCTTAGGGAAAAAGAAGATAACTAGTAGCTCTGGAAAGGATTCAGGACAGAAGATTCAGAGCAGGAAGAGCACCAGGGTTGGAAGAGCCTCTGTGCTTTGGATGAGCTTCAGCAACTTCCTGATCAGCAAGTTCTTGGCAGTGGTGTTCTGGGGCCCTATTTCTGCCCAGGCTCTGACCGAGGAAGGCTCACAACTAGAAATGTTACTTCTACAGTGAGTAGAAACCGCAACTTTCAGCCCTGGTTTGGCTTTTTCAGGACAGCACCAATTATCCATAATAGCTGCTAAGTTAGGCTGGCTGGCTTTAAAAGAAGTCATTTCAGCCAACATGCCAGGGGAATGAGAAAGCAGGACTACAGAAATAAGGGAAGGTATTTTTATCTTGCAGTATCCTAATCACATGACTGGTAATTTCCTTCTGTGGAGTAGTGAAGAGAACAGACAATCAAATAAGTAACTGAGGTGGGTCAGTGCTTCAGAAATTCTCCAATCTCAAGAATTTTCTTTCCTAAAAATTGAGTATTATGGCAAGGAAAATAGGGCATGAAGAGGTATAATTTGGAACAATACAACCTCTCAATCACAGAAGCTGATGTAAAGAATGGGGGATGCTGCTTCTAGCCATGTATGTTCAACAGGCACTGCATAAAGTGGCATTCAAATGTTTTTTTGTAGGCATCCACGTGGTCTATGATCTCTCCAGAGCCCCAGGAAGCAGGGTGGTTAGTTTAGAAGTGCTCTGCACAGCCTGCCGAGTCCCGGCCTACATCCCACTCCAGATGGATGAAATATATAATGTGACTCTTCCGTCCTATATGTTATTTGGAGGAGATGGCTATCATATGCTGAAAGACCAAAATCTGGGATACAGTAAAGGTAAGTACATCCACCAGTAGGGCAGCAAACAAACAAATCCCCAAAGTTAAAAGATCTTTCTATAGTACAAGTCTCAGACTTTTTGCTTTTACTGGATAGATTAAATTTGCTTCTAATCTGACCGCTCTAGATTGCTAGTTTTGGTTGTAGCAACCATATTCTTTTTCAGCTAAATCACAGAAGTTTCAAAGAGAAACTGAGCCTTATCAATTCAGTGCTGCTTAGAGAGCAGTTCTGAGAGCACAATAAACCAGAAAAAAAGGCAAAAAGCACACTATACAGAATACATATTATGTGTATGTACTGCCTTGCACTTGTACTCACTACGAAAACTATGCACAAAAGAAAAAGGTGCTGTTCTCTATAGACCTTACATTTCCATTCATAGAATTGACAGGTACATCTTTTAGGACAAAGGGAAACTTGAAAAATGGATGAGATGAAAATTCACTATTTCTGAAAACACAAAAAGGATGTAATGCTGTATTAAAAAAAAAAAACAACACAGAAGTATCTTCAAGGACCACATCTATATTTTGCAGAACTTGTTATTTCCTATGTTCTGCTTCTGGATGGTAAGAGCATCCTTTTACCAAAAAAAGCTTTCCTTTTAGACTTCTGTTACAGACTGTTTTATTTTTTTTTGTTCAACTAGGTGTTTCAATGTAAAATACTCATAGGCAGGATTGGTGTTTTAAATCAAACTCAGCCTACAGCTAGTAAATGTGAGGCAGCTGTAGTTTTCAGTAAATATCTGTGCATGTAAAACCAAATTCACATAGAGAGAAATATTAGGAATAATGAAAGGAAACAACTTGAAAGATTCTGGTAAAGTCTTCCAGTATAGCAGAGGGGCAAAACTATAATTACTTCTAGGATGAAGGTGCTACACTTTAGGATTGTAACATCTTGGAGCAGAAAGGGCTCATGATACAGTTAGCAGCAGTGACCAAAGAGGGTCTTCCAAAAAAGCTGCAGAAAATCCACCTCATACTTTGTGTGCACACAGCAGTGCACAGCCTAGAAATTCTTCTTCAAAAAAGTTGTATTTTAAAAAGTGCAAGCGATAGCTTCACAAGATCTACCCACTCTGCCCCAAATAGGTCAGAAACCATCTCCATCTACCACACTCTGACTGGAAGTTACCATTGTAAAAGATAGAAGACCAAACAAAACAAGTCAAATAATGCAGACAGAAATATTTTTTGTTTTATAAAGGCATGAGGTGCTACCAAAAATTGTCTGCAAACCACTGCAGGTATTTCATTGTGTGCGCAAGAAACAACTCTCCACGCCCTTATGTTGACTTAATGTGTACCTATTCAGCATGGCAAACTGTAGAAAACTGCTTTAAGAGTTGAGCTAAAACTGCAATTTTAGACAAGTTCTTAAATTTTGATTAAGAGTTTGGCTGCTGCAGAGAACGCTAATTTTTTTTTCTTTGTATAGGTGAACCCGATATTGAGGTTGTTTCCCGTTACCTCCAGAGAATGAAGAGAGTTTACCCAGCAGTTGAAGGTCGAATAAAGTTTTCCTCTGGAAGTCTCATTGAAGCGAGTCTTACCTTGATGTCTGTATTGCTCACTGTAACCTTCTTGAATACTTGAGTTTTGCTTACAACATTCTCGTTTGGAGGAAGGCAGAAGGAGAGATGGTGCTGACAAAAGGAAAGAGAACTGTTCTTTTTTCTTACAACTTAAAAGGAACGACTGTTTAGGTTTCTGCATGTCATCAGTAAACATTAAATTGTCTTTAATCTGGTAGAGCCATAGAAGCACACCGTGCAGAATGAGTGGGCAGAATTCATGGCTTCTCTTGAGTTTGAATCAGCAGGTACCCGCTTCTGAGGTTTCAAGAAGCCAAGTTCCAGCGAAGACTAATGCTCCATCATATAACAGCCACCAACCGAAAGAAATGAGCTATTTTTAACTTGTCAAATTCTTTTCACTGCTTTAGATAGTGAGTTGATTTAAGAAGCTGATGCCAGTAATGCAAACTAGCTTCTAGAAATGGATTTATTACGGGTGTATATATCTTTCTTTGATCTCCACGCAGAGGTAAAGCTTTCAATCTAAAAATTCTACTTGGCTTCCAGTCACGTTTATCATAACAACATCAGTGAGTGAAAGAGCTGGATTAAACTCAGTGTCATTAAAAGCATGAAGTCCATTTACATGCAGTTAAAAAAGGTTTTCCGTTTTACTTTTGAAGATGCAGCATCTCACTTATGTATTCCATTAATTAAAGGATGCAAGGAAAGCTCGATTTGATATTGATCAGTTTTAACAAAATGACTATATATAAACTTCACTATTTAACATGACCAGTTTGGGGACTGTATCTAGAGGGAGGACGCAATCTATGATTACGTTTTATATCAATATGCTCGATTTTACACCTTTTTTCCAAAGACCAAAGCACAAGACTCCGGACTACTACTGTGTCTCGGCAACGTTCAGAGAGAACGTCAGATACGCACATTGACTCCCACAGCACTGTGGCAACCTCTGAAGTAGCCCAATAATGGATCATTTTACAGCATAATGTGGCTTTATGATAATTGTGATTGTAACTCAAAAGCCTGTCTTTTCTCTGCGCTTAAAAAACACACAGTTGGAGGAGATGGGCTAATGAGTATAAAATCAGAAATCAGATTAAATGCCAAGTGTACCTTTCTGACACTTTATCAAGAAGTGTTTTGCTTATAAATGAATGCACATGATGATTGTTTTTTCTAAGGTTGTTCGCATTTGGGATTTTGACAGCAACATGTTTCCGTGTGCTGTATTAAACTGATTATCAGTTTTTTGAATAAACCTGCTTTGGTTTGCTGGAAAGTGCATTGCACTCTTTTTTTTCAGATTGAAGCTACTTGCCTGTTCAATTCACTGCACCCCCAGATTTCAAGGAGAAGGTGCATCAAGATAAACATCCAGTACGCTTAAGATTTCAAGACCTCATTAGTTTCCACATAAATTCAGGGGTTGTGCATGAAAAGATCTGGACTAAAGAGATGCATTAGGTAAGCTGTGTTAGAACAGGGAGACAAACAACTCGAAACAGTACTAGTTATAACATGGCATTGATAATTTGTCAACAGCAGCCCCTTAAGTTATTAATTTACAGAATGACCTTCCCCAAATCAACATAAAACCAGTAAGAGAGAGTGCACTTAAGGACTGAGCTGTACTGGCACACCAATTTTTAAAGAGTTATAACAAGTGCTTTAGCAGACCAGGAGAGAAATAATATTTGCACTGTCTTTTGACAAACAGGAGGAAAAGATATGCAGAGAGATACCACAAACTGTATTGATGAGCACTAACGCTGCATTCGATTGGTTTGTTTGTAAAAAAGGAGAAAATGGGTGTTGTCTGAAAAGAAAAAATGAGGAATGCCTATTAAAATATCTCTGTACAGTTCTGCGAGTAAAACTTGTTAAAAATCCACACCTGAAAGTCCTTTTCAAAGTCTTTTATAAAGGCTGGGCCAACAAAATTTACAGGAAAAAATTTCCACACGTTTTTATACACAATTACATTTTTAGGAAATGCTACAAACAGACTGGCATCCTCTTTTCTAAGGCTGTGAAGAGGACGTCAGAAAAAACCTGACAAACCCAAGTAAGAAATAGCAGAAAAATAAAGGCTAAGGTGAAAGTCAAAACCATTTTTCACACCCATTATTATAAAAGCGCTTTAGATTTGAAGGTCAGATATTAAATAAACTAAATTACACACATGATTTTCCATGCTCTCAGAAAGCATGAAGGCCAAAGATAGTTCTGAGATGATCTGTAATGCAATAATTAAGTAATGTAATTTTGTTTTAATAAAAAAACCAAAAAAAGCAGTAAGATTTGTTAAGACAGTTAAAGATAAGTTCATGGGAGCATTCTATAACTTTTTCCAAGTATTTTTTCTGCGTATCCTTTAAGGAAGACAACAGTAATTGCTCTTTTAACAAAGCACACATCGGCTGATCTCCCAGCTGTCTTATTTTATGCCACCCTGTAATTTCACATGTAGAGGCTTTGGGGAAATTTGACTTTTACCGATAACAGCTAAACCAGATTTTAAGGAAAAAGTACAGATATATTATTTACTTGTAATTGGTATTCAATGTTTACGTCTTTATTGCATAAAGAGATTTTTTTAGAATTTAAATTTTACGTTATTTACAGGAAAATATACAATGCAAGGTCAAAATGCCACATGTCCATTACAATAGCAAACAGCAGATGTTTCTACTGAGTGTCCAGCAAGGTCCCTGCATTCACATCCAACATGACACAGAGCTGGCTTCCTTCGGACCCTGTTGAGCAGTAATGAAGAGAAAAAAAATTACTTACTAAGTTTGAAAATGCATGTTTACACAGAAATGACTGGCCTGAGCTGCAATCATTAATGGTATTTGCAAACATCCACTTGAAGCTAGAGTTAAGGAAGGCTATTGCTTTCAGGTTTTTTATAGCATTTCTTAAAATAGTTTCTTCTTTCTCTGGAAGTTCTCATCTCCCCCCATTCATAACTGCTAAATACAATTTTCTTAACAGCAATTTTCTGTCCTGAAAACGGCACTGGCATGATATTTTTTTCAACTGAATTTCTTTCCTTTCGCTGATAGGAATGCTTCTCTCTCAGCTGTCCCTCTTCCTTTGCAAAGGTAAAACTCAGAATGGGCATTTTTCAGCTCTTCCCCTTAGAGCTTGCTGACTTACAATATGATGCCATTAAACACGGGTTGCATCAAGTGATCCACCACATAGCCACATTGGTACAGGTGGCAGGATATACCTTCATGATACTGGATCTCAAGAGTGGGAAGCAGACTGACATCCCCACTCAAGCACATGTTCCCGTTTCTCCCATCACTGTTACCCCTGCTGAAAACAGGGGAGACAGGAACATGCACTTAACAAAACTTCCAGGATGCTCAGTTTTCACTTTAAATGATGACTGACCTGAAATGTTTCTGTTCCTCACTGTAACCAAAACCACTTTTTGGTATCAAGCAACTTAAAAAGGACCAGTCTCTGCTGAACAGAGAGAACAGTCACTGGAATGATTTCCTCCTCCCCTAATATAACTGATAACTAAGTACCAGTCGTTGCTTTTAAACGTCCCCATTACACTTGTTTGGAGGAAACTGTTTTCTTCCCAAGTGGCTTTGCAGTGATTTTTGGGAACTTTTTTTTCTGTATATATATATACATATGTAGTGCTCAAAACGAAAATTGCTGCCCTCCTCCCACACCCTCTCCACCTTGCATTTCCCTTCTCCTCAGCTGCCTCACTCAGTCCATCACAGTCCTAGTACACTCATGACCAGGTCCCAGTGTCACACGCCCCAGCATCAGTATTTTGTTCTGTGTTATTCTCAGTACAGCCAAAATAGGAAAACAGCTTAAGTTCCTCATTAGAAGATTTTTCTCTTCCTTTCCCTGTGCTGAAATCTGGGCCAGTGAATTCCTTTGCTCCACTTCCATCAGCATTAGTCACAAGAGGACAAGGGGAGCCCAGCCCTTAACTCTGATGTTTCCTAAGGACCAAAGGTAGCATCAGAGGTCCCTCCTCAGCAAGAGGTTTTCTGAAACACCGCAGAGCATTCAGGCAGCGTCACAGTTACACAGAACAAGGGGATGGATTAAGAAGTTGTACAAACAAAAAAAAATTTCACCCCTATTAAATATACACACTGTTATGGAATCACAGCGTGTTTGGGGTTGGAAGGTACCTCTGGAGGTTATCTGGTACAAACCTCAAGCAGGACCACCTAAAGAGTTGCCCAGATGACTTCTGAATATCTTCAAGGAGTCTCCACAGCCTCCCTGGGCAACCTGTGACAGTGCTCACACCCTCACGGTGAAAAAGTGTTGCCTGATTTTCACAGAGAACCTCCTGTGTTTCAGTTTGTGCCCACTGCCTCTGGTCCTGTCACTGGGCACCAATGAAAACAGCCCATCTCCATCCTCTTTGTACCCTCCACTCAGGTATTTATACATGTTAACAAGATCCTCTGAGTTGTCTCTTCTCTACACTGAACAGCCCCAGCTCTCTCAGCCTCTTCTTGCAGGAAAGATGCTCCAGTCACTTCATTTTCTTTACAGCCTTTCACTGGGCTTGCTCCAGTATACCCATGTCCCTCTTGTACTGGGGAGCCCAGACCAGGACACAGTGCTCCAGCTGTGGCCTCACTCATGATGAATGGAGGGGAAGGATCACCCCCTTTGACCTGCTGGCAACTCTCCTAACGCAGCCCAGGATGCCATTCACATCCTTTGCAGCAAGGGCACAATGCTGGCTCATGCTCAGTGTGGTGCCCACCAGGACCCCAGGTGCTTTTCTGCCAAGCCACTTTCCATCTGGGAGATCCCTTACATATACTGGTGCCTGGGGTGGTTCCTCCCCAGGAACAGGACTTTGCACTTCCCTTTGCTGAAGTTCATAATGTTCCTGTCAGCCCATTCTCCAGCCTGTCAAGGTCCCTCTGGACAGCAGCATAACCACCTGGTCTATCAGCCACTGCTCACAGTTTTGTGTCATCAGCAGCCTTGCTTTGTGCCCCATCATCCACATCATTACTGAAGATGTTAAGCAGGACTGTACCCACAACTGACCCCTGGCATACCTCCCTAGTTACTGGCATCCAGCTAGACTTCATTCCACTCATCACCACCCTATGGGCCTGACAATTTAAATGCTTAACACACAAAGCCTTCATTTTTTTCATCATTAACTGAGGCAAGACTAATATTCATAAATACATATATATGTATTAGCTGCTGAGATATGAGAACAGTTCAGTAGAGTAAAACAGCAGGGCAAATTCAGGTCTTTTTTGCAGCGCACAAGTCTTCAGGCTACTTCCTTACTGGTCAGCTGGGTTGTCTTTTGCTCGCTTTTAACTGAAGACTGATGTGAGGAGGCCAGCTACAGAACTGATACACAAAGTAGGCCAGACTTGCAAAGCTGGCCTCGTTTCGGTGAAAACAACGGAAGGTGCCCGAGCTTGTTCTGACATCTAATGTTTGTTCCTGTTTATCATGCAAAACAAATTGCTGCTGGCACTCCGCAGTTCGTGGTAGCAGGGCTCATGCAACGAACATCTACTGTAAAGTCAGGATTTCTTGTCTTTGTTGTCTGTATTTGGTTAACCTGCCAGGATCTCCTGCTTACCCTGGAGACCAAAGTGCAGAACTTTATGAAGGTTTTATATACATACGTACAAATAGCAGATGGATCACGAACCTAATTATATGTATTTAAATGAGCATTTTTTGTTGTGCAAATTTTCTCTCCTTTATCTGGATAGCTGGAGTTCACATCGCGGTGACCAGACTAGAGGTAAGAAACCCTCTTGCCTAATAGTCTCGAGAAAATACTGAAGCTCAACCTGAGCTCTGCAGGCAGAATTCACTTCCTAAATCAGGAAATCCATAAAGCAGTGTGGAGACAACTCATCAAAAAGACAGGCACAGAGATCCCGACCGCTGACAGCTCTGATCAATACTACTGAAAGGCAGCTCAGACTTGCCATATGTTAGACAAAGGGACCTAAACCCGTTTGGAAAGAGCTAATTAACAAAAAGGCAAATAATCCTGATTTCAATTATTTCAATACATTAGTAAAATACAGATTTTCCCCCAAATTTAAAATCGGTATTACAAGGGAACAAAAGCAAAAATGCCCCAAAGACGAGACTCGCCCGTCGCTTGAAGAATTCTGCAGGTCTTGGACAGAGTTAACACGTACCTTGCTCAGCTCTGGAAAGAGTTCTTGAATCCCAATGTCCAGCAGAACGTAAGTTAACTAAAAGAAAATAAAGAAAACTAAGAACGCCCCAAGGCAACGATACTGCTTTTTATTTTTAACTCTGAACTAGAGCTCTCTCTCTGCTATAGTCACACACACACTTCAGGAAATTCTGTGCCAAAAGGCAGGTTTCTCACGTGATAAGAGTTACCTGTTTGTTGAGCACTGGTTGCTGCATCCCATCAAACAGAAGCCTGATGCCTTCGTATTTAGCCTCTTCCCCAATGCACTTGCCTATTAAATCTAGACCAACAACAAATACCCAAGTTGTTAGGAAACACTGCAGAACGGCTGTACAACACAGTTACAGAACTCTAGCAACAACAGAAAGTTTAATTTAAAGAAGGATTTGAAATTGTATCCATCTGAAGCGGTAAATGGAAAAACAAACACTCCTCTGGTTCCTCCTTTTTTCCTCCCTTTCCTTGAGGGCTGCACACCTAAGTAATTATTACATTATTAATCATATCAATGTAGCATCCTAATGCTCATTAACAAACCACAAGCTGAAGTGTTTTAATCGCTTTATGAATAACCTAGCAAAAGGGCCCCTCTTCTCTAGTTTATACAGCATGAGGAGAGCTCCTATTTATCTTCTGGCTTCACGGTGTGCCTTTTTTAACCCAATTTTCATCTGAATAAAATACAAGCCATAGGAGCATTCTAAAGATGAAGGAAACTATTTGTAAAGCTCTATTTCCATCATGTCTTTATTGCTCACTATGCAGCAATTTAAGTCAGCAACACTTAAGCGATGAAACCGAACTCCTGGGCTTTTACATGCAGCAGCAGTATTCTGGTCAACTCAAACCTTAGGAGTGAAAGCATTTCTTGATTCGGAAAACTACCGCCGCCGTATCTGGGTTATACATCTGCTTGAACAATTAACCATACTCATATTCTGTAAGAGTCATGAAATACAGAACCTGGAATGTATCTCATCATTTCTTCAAAAGTCTGCTTCGCTCGCTTCTGTTTATCCTGGAGGGAGCGAGGTTCGGTGTTCTCACAGAACACGGCATCTGCAGCGAAGGCACAGCCGAGAAAAACAAAAACAAAACAAAAAAGCCTTTAGGCAGCTACATGCCACTGGCCTATAAGAAGTGGTTTGGCTTTGAAGTTGAGCTGCTTTTCTGTATGATTTTGACTGGAAGGGAATTCTAGCCTTGCCAGTTAATACTCTAATACTCTTTTGATTACAGTAGCCTGACTGAATATCCCACCTGTGAGAAGGACAATA
Source organism: Actenoides lindsayi (assembly GCA_025331215.1). Taxonomy (NCBI): domain Eukaryota; kingdom Metazoa; phylum Chordata; class Aves; order Coraciiformes; family Alcedinidae; genus Actenoides; species Actenoides lindsayi. Next base: position 47,887 of record WTSP01012526.1, on the reverse strand, counting down.
ATCTTTTGTCAATTTGTTTCCATTCTTTTCATATTTTTTCAAGCTTTATCTTCTAGGTTTGGATCAATTCTACTTTAGGTTAGTTATGATCTCCTTACCATTTCCCCAGTACTCTCGAAACTATAAGCAGTAAGTGTACCTTCTGCTAAAGTACTGACAAAAATTTCAGATTTATCTGTGAATAAAAAAGTCAATAATTGTTCATCAGAAACATTAGGCACTCAGTTTTGGGTTTAGAATTTAAAAGATACACCCCTTTCCTTTATTGTCTTTCACAAGAATTCTTTTTGGCTTGATACAGACAGAGCTGTCTTGATAACAGAGCTTTGACCAGATGTGTTGTTTAGATGGGACTGTAGTCAGATAATACTTCTCTACACTTGGGAGGCCATTTTTTAATTTAGGGGTTTTTTTAATCTCCCTTTCCTTATTTGAAGGCCAGAAACACTCAAGCCCTCTCAAAAGCTCACCACAACAAAAGGAACAAAAAAATTAAAGGACTGTGCTGCACCACACAAGTGAAAACTAATTTAAAGTTGGTATGAAATAGTCACTCTGATATACTAAACCAGCCTTATTCTGATTTTCTTGTTCTTTGATCATCTTAGCCAATTATTATTCACAATACTTCCCCCCCCCCCCAACAGACATGGCCAACTCAGCATCTTTCTACGACAAAGTTTTAGAATCTTTTTATAGGCCCACCTGGTTTTTAAATCTCCATCAGCTTTAGTCAAGCATTGCAAAGTTTGGCACTTGGAATCTTAAGGGATTTCAAATACCAAACTAAAGCAGTATTTTCACATCAAAGATGTAACTTTTACTAACCTCTCAGCAGCGTTATCAGAGAAACCAAACGATGCTCCTGAAATAGCTGTTCTAACTTACAATGCAAGTAATAGTCTGTGTACAGTTCCAACGTATTTTTGAAGAGGATTCTTCCTCCCATCAAGAGGTGATGCAGCCAGTCAGGAATGTGGAAAACTACCCTACCTGCAAAGTTACAGTAACACACGTTTATAAGGTTCTCCTAATAAGGATGACAAAGGAGTCACTTATACAGAAGAAAACACAAATCCACAAAACAAAACCCAACAACAAGAAATCCAGCACAATATCGAAACAGAACAAAAACAAAAAACCAACCAACCATACACAAACAAACAACCCCCATACACACACAAAAAATGTGAAAAAAAACCCAAATAATGTTGTTTTGTTAGTTCAACACTGGAAAGATATTCTCCACTATTATCCAGTTAGCTTATCAAATACTTCCTTTAACTGTTTTTACTAATTAGTTCTCAGAATCTACAAGCCACCTAGGCACATTTGAGAAAAAGGAAGGGAGCTACTCCCAGAAGTTCATACTCTGAGATGCAGAAAGAGAGAAACAAACCAACCGAGCAACAATAAGCATGATAAATTATGAGCGAGATAATTTATCTGAGCAAGATAACTTATGCTATTTTAGTGCAGCAACAAGGTCTTTGTAAAGAATGGCTGTGTTCCCTAGCTGTATACCATTAAACTTGCAAGTGCTGAATTACACGCAAGTACTACAAAAGAATTTTATTTCTTACTGAAAAACCTGAACTTCCTGTTTGGCATGAAGAATAATTAAAGAGAAATCACTTCTTACCAATATACATTAAGTAGTCATAGACTCCTTCTACGGTCATCATTTCCATGAAGTAGTTCTGATTTTGTCGCCTTTCTGTATTCTCTGAGCGGTTTGCATTATTCTTGAATAAATCGTTGAACAGCTAAAAATAAACACGTAATATTGAAAACACTGCATTCAAAGGCAAAAGGACAACCATCAGATTGGTGGTTTGGTAGGGGTTTTTTGCGGGGGTATTTTAGTGTTTGGGTTTTGTTGGTTTGGTTTTGGTTCATTTGGATGCTTTGTTTTTTGGTTTTGTTTGGGTTTTTTTGTATTTTTAAGTAAAAGCAGGGTTTTTTTTTTCCCCCAGAGCTTTCAAAGAATTAATCAGTTTTCCCTAGGATTAAGTTTATAAAAAAACCAAACCAAAACAAAACCACAACAAACTTCTTCCATGCCATCATATTTATATGAATCTTTGTAGTTACCAATGTTTTTTTGTGGTTTTTTTTTCTTTTATTCCATTTCTTTTCTCTTTATTCCTTTATCCCATTTTCTCATGTTCCAAACCCCATCCCTCCTTTTCCTTGCCTTTGATTCTTCCACAAAACATATAATACTTGTAAAATCCTAAGATGGTCTTCCCTGAATCTCGCTAGGTGTCCCACACCACCTAGGCACACCTCCTTCCATCCCTCCCCAAGACCCCCAAGGCTGTGGGTTCCAGCAGCTGGAAAGTGTGAGGTCTCAGAGTCTTGAGGCTCTTCATGTTTGACAATACCTAGCGATCACCGTTACCAGTTTAAACTATCTTATCGCCCAGTTGTTGATCTAAAGACCAGGAAGAATTTATATAAAATACTGCTGCATTATGAAAAGAAAGTTCAAAAGTTTACGCTAAGCTTCTAAAAAAATATTCCCAAACTAGAAGCAAATGCAACATAATTGCAGTGTTGCCAAGGTTGAGAAGATTTCTACTGACACAGATTTTTCTGTATCACTCCCCAATTAAAAACAGTTCCAAGGAATGGGAAGTAATTTGCTTATATGCGATTCACTTTCTTTAGAGCAATTCTCACTGAAATAAGTAAGGCCACAACAAGCTCTAAATCATGCAAGTCTTTAAACAGAACGCTCTGCACTCTTAGGAAATATTACATCAGGAAATTTGGCAAAGACCAAGTTCTGACTTGTACTTCTTTAGGTCCTCTCTTTTGTTAAGTGCCAAAATGCTGGCATTATCTTCACAAATTTCACTCAAATTAAACAACACCAAGTTATTACATAAATTACATGAAAGAGCAAATATGGTTAATGCACTGGTGAATGACTGGTATCCAGGAAAGTAACTAACCTAAAAAGAACACATAATTATTCACACCTACTGTATGAAAGCGTCCTGGTATGTTGTTTAAAAAACCCTGTATAAACTGAAGTCTATATCCTCCTCAATAGTGAAACCAAGACACTGGGAAAATCTTAGCTGAATTATTGTAATTTAAACAAGAACCTCATTTATTTTTCAGATACACCCCATGACCTGACAGAGGTGATACACACTGAGCTAACTCAAAGCAGCCCATTGTGCAATGTAGATAAAGTTTCAGAGGAGCGCATACAGGCCAAACTAAATGATTAAGAGCAGCCCAGTAGGTGAACTATTAAAAAACCCAAAACAAAACAAAAGTCCCAAACCTGAAGGCTATCTTAGGGCACAGCTTTCTGACTTCCAAAAATTATTTCACCTTTCAGCAGCATCTTTTGAATGTTGTAGGTTCCTCTGCACATGGATAATCGATCTGGCTTGCACCTTCAATAAAATGGTTCCTTGATCTTTGTCACGCTCTGAAAGCTTAGACTCTTGCACACAGCATTTCAGAAAAGAACAGCACATCAGTGCATGCCAAAGTTACAAAGCCAACGAGCAGTTTCTATGAAGTGCATACACTGCACTACTCCAGTACAAGTGTGTATTCTACGTCATTAACCTTTCTGTTTAGGAGGTGCTTTGCACTTCCCAAGACTTTGGCTCAGAGGAAAGCCAAGTGAAAAAAATACGATTTGATATCTAACACAAAAGTTAACATTATATTCAAAATTCAGATAAGCTCAGGACTTTTATTTTAATGTTTCTGTGCATGTTACTGTTTGAGAAATGATGTAATGCTCACTGTTGTAATTAGACTTTAAAAAGAACAAGCAAGACAAACTCTGATGATCATTATTCATATCTTCAAGATTAAACAGTAAGTGTAATTATAAACATTAAATATTCTTAAAAGGCTTTGAATGAGGAAATTCCATGGATGGATACTGGTTAATAATGGAAGCCAAGCTCTTAAAGCAAAAGAAAGATAAAAGGCCCATGTTAAGAAAAAGATCAAAGTAACCCCTTGTACAACAGGTTATCTATTGTACCTTGATGGGAAAGCTAGTGAATTAAATCTGAATGCTTACATAAGATGCCTAATAGAAAAAAATACACAGTTACTCAACAGTTGGTGTGTATCTTGTCCTGGTTTGCATGACAACAGAACTAATTCTGTTCAGTAATTTTACTTTTCAGCTCAGTTCTTTTAATTAACTGCACTTCCGAAGTTAGCAACCTGTTCTCACAGACAGTGTCTGCTGCTAGCAGTGATAACTCCTCATGTTTAGAGTTACTACCAAAGGCTTGGTATGCAGACCAAGGCCACTGCTGGATCTTGTGTACCACATTGGGGGGTGCAGAAAAGTAAAGGCGGCA
>WTSP01012526.1:0-43435 GCA_025331215.1 Actenoides lindsayi | reverse complement strand
GTTCTAGTTTCCTTTTCTAATTGCTAAGTCTCTCTCCCTTATTCCTTTTCTCTTCCCCTTTGGGGAGGGAGGGGGGTAAACAGAGAGCATCTGTTATAGGTCTAAGGGGCTGCCCTGACCCTAAACCGTGACATATCTAAATACACGCCCTAACGTTCCGGCATAGGTGTGTGGTTTATGAAAGCAATACCACAATTATGAACAATATCCACAGCCAGAGGCATGAACCTCTCCACTGTTTTTCCTACTCATTTGTGAAGTCCAGATGACTACTACAGTCCAATGGAAAGAAGGAAAGAATATATGCAGTGTCTGAACTGTACAAGTCAGCATATAGAAAAACAACCCCATCTTCCTCCAAGAACTATGCGTAAGCACGCGTCATACTGTTGGTGTTCCAAAAGCAGGTTTTATTGCTGTTGGCAGGTTGTCACAAACCAGCAGAACAATGCCTTTGTATTTTGCAAAGTCTGCATCAGGTGAGAAGTCCTGACCCTGAAGATGATGGAGCTGGTTACAGACCTTCAGAATAAAAACAGAACAGGGAAAGCCAGGAATCCTATCGGTACCTTTACAGGGTGGGGTTTTGTTCACTTGTTTGTTTTAACCACGGAAGCTGGCAACTCTTTCAATCTAGTGGATCTGATGCAGGATAAAATCCAGTTGCTACTGCCTGCACTCAGGCTGACTACCCACATTCGTTATGCATTTTTAACTAGATGTCCTTCTGCCAGTACTTAAAACATGCAAACGTATATATGCACCAGGAATATTCAAAAGAAGCAGAATGCAGAAAATCTTTCAGAGAAGCAGGCACGTTTCTGGTTGAACTCAAGCTTCCACCTGCCCTGACAGACTTTCAGGCATTTCTTTTTCAGCCTGCTGATAAAAAGGTAGCCTGGGTGTACCCTATTCACGGCAATACAGTTGGCAGCACGAGCACTGAGGAATGTGTACTGTTCTCTTGGCAGATTCCAACATGCTGATACTAGAATAAACAGATCTGTGTCAGACAAGGTTCATGGGAACGCTGTGGCAATATGAGCATCGGTTGAAAATCGACTCTAGCATTTACCAAAAAATTCTGGGTTGAAGAGATTTTTTTACTATGAGGTAACATGTCCTTCCTACAGATGGCCACTCAGAAAGTGCAAACCTTCTGGCTCTGTCTGCCTGACAGACCTCCTGATTGACTCCATACAGGTACCTCACGCAATCCTGGTAAAGACAATTAGGATTCATCTCCATCACGAGGAAGTAAGGGTACCAGGCTACTGCATAGGCCATGTGTCTTCACAAAGATGTCGTATGGCACAACAGAAGTTAAACTGCAGAACTGAACAACTTACGTCACAGGTACTTGGGCAGCAGGGAGGGGTGTTACCTCACTCTACCTTTGGTCTGGCCTTTGGACTGAACACCCTTGGTGTCTACATTCCCAGACAGAGTTTTCCAGCTTAGTTTCATCTGAAATAAATTCAGTTAATGAGTTCTAAGGCAGCTCCATGTATGAAAAAAAAAATGCACTAAGCAGAGATGATCAGGAGATATGCTTCCAAAAAGCATCACCCATCTGAACTAAAACAGTCTGGCAGATGAAACCCGTGTGGCTTGCAAATCGAATCCAAGACGTGCAAGAAGTAGAATGGTGCAGTGTTCTGGCACAAAGCTTTTCCTAGGTGTGGGCTGACTTGAGAAAAAACTTTCTTACAAAGATGGAATAAGTAGCCCAACAAATCAGCAAGAGGGTGAATTTCACAATGTGCATGGGAACACTTGGCAGAGATCATTACACAGCACAACGTGGGATATCAGATCTCTAATGGTTACACTTACCATGTAAGTGTGTGTGTCCTGACTGAACTGATAGATGGGAAAGCAGTCAGCACAAGAGTGCCTTAAGCATTCATGTCTTTGCTGGTCAAAATTAGTAATAAAATTTGAGCACAAACAGATACTGACTATCCGATCATAGAACTGCCTTGCAGCATCCCCCAAGGGAAAATGTCTTGAGTGCCCATCGTCAAATAATAATCACAGCTCTGCAGGAGATACATAGGAGTCTGAAAGTTTCCATTCTTTTACAGCAAATGGGTCCCCTAAACAGAACAGATTTCTTCAGGGAAAGAAAAAAGAAAACCTAAAATATATGTAGAACCAATTCTTCATAAAACAGCTAACTAGAATCAAGTTGCTTAGAAAAACGGTGAACTCATTCTCACAATAGACAGTGAGCAGGAGCACAGGGATAGCATTAACTTCATCTTTTTTGCCTTCTGCAAAGCAACTCCTATATCACGGCAAAAGCAGCTCCTAGAGGGTAATCAGCAGTGCTAGCAACAACCCTGACACTGACTCGATGAACTTGTGTATCCAACAGAGTGCATGCACGGACAGTTAGTGAGCAGTGAGAAGGAGGTTTCCCCCCACAATACCATCTCTGAAAATGACATTAGAAAACAGAAGGTGGTAAAGTTCTGGGCTTTAATAAAACTTCAGGATTCCAAAATGATAGCCAAAGTGCAGGCAGCTCTTTGCTTTCCTGCTGAAAAGAATTGGGAAAACCTCATTTCAGAGCCTGAATTTCTGTACCTGTGTTCTTTCACAAGAATAATGTACTGACACTTCAGGGAATGAGTTTGCATTTTAACTGAGCAATGTGATATACATTTTTTTTAACCTTTTACGATCCCAAATGGTTCTGAATACCACTTTAAAATAATTGATTTTGATCCTTTAATAAAGTAAATATTAAACTTCTTAAAGTTTGTCAAGCAAACTACAGAAAAAAAACCTGTCTTCATGGAAATGCTTCAGAGTGCAAAGCTTGTTGCTCAAACATTTAGGTATGCTAAATGTATTAAAACTGCTAACTTCAATAGTTTTCTACAGATCATAGTAGAAAAATTGATTTTTCATACTCTGCTGCAGTATACTCTCAGCTGTCTTATAAAAAAAACCCATTCAAAGTATTTATGTCCTCTTTACAGCACAAGTCAAAACCTCTCTGATTTTTAAGACTAGTGATACGTTTATAGCCCTCTAAATAGAGAGCAATAACAAAATGTTTCAACCTCAGAAACAGTGTCCCAAGGCAAGAAAGGACTTGAAATAAAGGATACTAATTCTGTGCATGCACACGTAAGATAACACTACCATACTGACTTCAGGTTTAGAATATGAAATAGAAACAACAGATTTAACTGCCATTGTACTTAACAGGTATAAAAGTTTTGTAGCTGCAAATTCTGAAAATGTCATAGGGAAAGGAAATCATAATGTCCATTTTTCCAACAGCCCATCACCAACAAGAATCATAAATGGATATTTGGCTTCTAGCTCTTGCAAGAAGAAAACAAGCACAGACAGTACTTTTCACCAATACTCTTCCAGCCTCCAACTATTTTTGACTAAAATAAAAGTTCAGAAGCTAGATGCAGTTTCTCTACAGGTACTCACCCTGAATATTTCCTTTTTGTGAAGTTGTCCAGTCTCACCTTATAGTTCTTTAAAGTTCTAGTATTTACATCTTTTGGCAAGAAGTTCCACAAACCTACTAACCATTGCCAGAGCTATCACTTTTTCTTTTGAACCTGGCTCCTACCACGTTCATTTAATGCCTCTTATGTTTTGCACTAGAAGAGGGGGGTGGGAACAGCCTTTATCCCCTGTCCTCTCATGCTTTATATTATTTTTTTAGACTATCGTACATCTCCAATTTATCACTTTGCAAAATGAAGCATCCTAGCTTACATAATCCTTCCCAGAGCAAGAGAGAGAAGAAAAGCACATAGCTGTGAGTTTTCTTTTAGAACCTCTCACACGGCAAAATGTATGCACATCAAATATTCTGTCCCAAATCTCATTAACTCTATAAATATTGATCTTGGGTCTCTGAAATCCTAGTCCAGAAACAATATTCCTCTGTAAATTCCAGAAATACATTAACACTCTAACGTAGTCTAACACAGAAATATAAAGACCAGGGTCTTTTTAAACCCCCTGAAGCTAATGGAAGTCTTTCAAGTAAGGTTTACCAGGCTCTAATAACAAATATAGGAAGATTAAGAAAGGAAACAGCCTATAGCCAAGAAAAAGGTTAGAATTGGAAATGCTGGGCTTCAATTGTGGCAGTGTTAGAAAATATACTTGTTATATAGTTAACCTATTAAGTATATCAGATATTAGTGAACTGTATACTAATGTTTTAGAGGCAGATAAACAGATACTAGCACCTTAACAATTCTGGCTTGTACAGTTTGAGAAGTCATGCTACTCCTACTCTCTACCACCATCTCCAAATCCAGTAAGAATTTTAAAAAAAAAAAAAAAAAAAAAAAAAGAAGAAAGAAAAAAAGAAAAAGCAGAATCTCCACAATGCACAAAAATCATTCAGATTAAGGCATTTACAAGACAGAGGGTGACAAGCTCTCTGCAATACTCTGTCTGATGAAAAGGCAACATAAAATAGGTAAGCTGTTACATTTCTGGTTTTTTCTTTTTATTCTCTGCATTTCCAGAGCCTGGTCAATTTTCCCTACTCCTGTAGAGTGGGGGAAGGAAGATAACTTACTGTACCTTCTTGTTGTTTTCAGAAGTGGGACTCAAAATGGTAAGTTCAGGCCTACTTGGCTTAGGCTTGGGAGATTCACAGGAGTTGATAAAATTCATGATGAATGGTTCCAAATGCTGACCTTTCTGAAATAACATGTAAGTGACCCATCACTTGCATAATAATAGAATAAACAAACAACAACAAAAGAGATTCCAAACAAATTTTTGACTAGGCTGTATTTTAGTAAGCACTTAAAATTAGTTATTGAAGTTAAAATTTTGGCAACCTGGAAGACTTACTCACCTCTTTCATCAGTTTTCCTGGAACAGATTTTATAATTTTACCTGTAATTAGAAACAAACAAAAACTTCCTGTTATCACTGCCTGATCTTAAAGATATTTTAATCTGCTACATTTTATTTACATTGTCTAATACTGTATTTAAAAATACAGTAGTTTTAGAAATCTGATTTTAATTTTTTTTTTAAATATGGCACAAAAAACTAGGAAAATAAAGTCTTCCATATATCCAGCTAATAATTTAGTGCTCTTCAAGAAAAGATACTTAAAATATGAAAAACACACAGAGGATTATCTGAATACTTTTTAAAAAACAAAGCAAAGTGCTCTAGATCTGACAAATTTTTCTAAAGGCTTTAACATAAACAGATATAGCACCATAACAGTAGTACTATAATGACACCAGTATAGGGAAAAATTTCTGTATAAAAGTTCTTTATCCTTCCTAAACATTTATCACAAAAGAAAGCACAAAAAAAAAAAAAAAAAAAAAAAGAAAAGATTTCCTCTTTCCCTGAAAAGATCAGCTAATCTGGAGAGATTCTGGAAGTATCCAGTTTTGAAAATACTGGAAAGTAAAGTTTTACAAATGGGACAGGCTGCAGCCACGGCCCTAAAAATCAGCTCTTCTTTCCTGTTAAGGATACAACACAGTAACTTCAAATTCTGAAAAAAGGATCAGTTCTATTTTAAGGACTATATTTACAGTAATATTTTTCTTATCTACATGTCATTAAATTTGGAGCTTGCATCACAAAGTATGTACAGTGATCAAATGATAATAATAAAATCGCTCATCCTCACTGAAGTGCCAAGACTCATAAAGATGATGTTTGTGAAAGTGAAGCACAGTCTCAGACATGAGATGCATTACAGTAAATACCATAATTATAAGCTCTTTCAGCAAGGTACAGCTGGATCTAGAAGGGAGGTCTGAAATAAAACAAAACCTTTCAACTGGAGGATGACCACCAAATAAAATCTCTTTCATTAACTTAGTAAGCACACTAAGAGAAAGGCCACCCCACTAGGTTCACACTGTGACCAGGAGGGGAGAAGGAGAAATGCACTGGCACAGTTCAGACACGTCTCTCCTGGTCCACGCTGGTGCCAGAGACACAAGTGCTACAATACACAATGACAGAATGGCTGTGAGGTTGACATCAACTCAGGCCCACTATCCTGAGATAGCTACACTGCAGCCAAGTTGTGAAGTCACACTGCAGTCTACTTTCTGAATTTATTAGCAGTTGTTACATCAGACAGCAAGAATTTCTCAACTTCTCCATTTCCATTTGGCCTGCCTATGGCACAAGCAGCACTGCCTCAGTAACTCCTGTTAAGAGAGATCTAACTAACCTCCCTTCAGGGACCTGCAGAGAGCATATAACCTGTGTGTTCAAATAGCAAGAGGGAAGGTTGTAGTCTGCAGATGTTTTATCTAGAAAGTGTGGTTCATCTTAGACAGGGAACACTTGTTCTTAATTTACTGGAAATGAGTATTTTTGCAGTGCTGTGATGATCTAATGTTTGTCCCGAGAGTAGGCACCTTATCAGGCTGCTGTAATTAAGAATGGCACAGTTAGCTAATAGCATGCTAGGAGACAATACAGCTAGCACAACATAATGCTTCTAGTTCCACCAGTCAACTAAGCAGAACAGGAGCATTTTTAGCATGAGTTTAGAATTAGAGCTGAGCTCCTATGTGGCATACCAAATTTTAAACATTTTGCCACTGACATGAACGTAGGGGACACATTCTTCAGACTGTGGAAAAAGGAGGTAATTTATTCTTCAAACTATTTACAAACTAAAAGAGAGGGAAAAAAAAATATATATAATTATCTCTTAGGCTAGATACAACCACAAGCCCAGGAGGCAGAATGTGTTGCAATACTAATGGACTTTGCATGGATCATACCCTCAGCCAGTCTGCTGATGATACACAATGTGGAGGAGTGGCTGACACACCAGAAGGCTCTGCTGCCATCCAGCGAGACCTGGACAGGCTGGAGAGTTGGGCTGAGGGAAGTCTAATCAAGTTCAAGAAGGGCAAGTGTAGAGTCCTGCCCCTGGGGAGGAATAACACCCTGCACCAGTACAGGTCAGGGGTTGACCTGCTGGAAAATCTTTCCCTGGAGATATTCAAGGTGAGGTTGGACAAGGCTCTGAGCAGCCTGGTCTATTGAGGGTATCCCTGCTCACTGCAGGGGGGCTGAACTAGATGACCTTCAGAGGTCCCTTCCAGTCCTAGCCATCCTATGATTCTATAATACTAGAAATACTAAATATTGCAGTTTTCAGATTAAAATAAACAGACTTTAGTCAACTAACAACCAAAGGTAGTTTATAATAAGAAGTCATTGATATCATCACACTTGTTAGCAATAACTGACTTGTGCAAATTTGACCCATAACACCAACACAAGACTTCCTGAACTACGAAATTTGTTAGAGAAATCTTATCACCTTGCTCACTGACACAAAGATTCACAAACAACCACTTAAAACACATTTTTCCACAATCTCAAAATGTCTTTTTTCTTCAAGGAAAAAGCATCAGCCTATCTTAGAATCACAAAACAGTGTTTGTTGGAAGGGACCTTAGGGGTCACCCAGTTCCAAGCCCCCTGCCATGGGCAGAGACACCTCCTGCTAGACTAGGTTGCTTGCTCAGCTATAATTTTGAAGGCTGTGAAGAAGCAGAGTTCTTAGTACACACATCCATATCCTTACACAAGAGTTAGTCATTACTACTATCATTCAATCACAGTATCTATTGTATTAGTATTTGTCAGCATGAACAACTAGCACATTACATACCAAGATTCACATCAGGCAACATTTTATCAAGAAACTGGGTCTCTCCTCCATTAGGGGACAGGAAGTCAGCTAAAAGCTGGCTGTTACTTAGTTCCGGGTGTTGCAGAAGTTTCTTTGAGACAGAAGCAAAGAAAAATACTTTAAAAATAATCTTTAAAAAACAATTTCTCTTTAGCAAAAAGATATTCAAAGAGCATTGCCATAGATACTGTCATTTACAAAAGATTTCTGTTTTCAGCTACATGAAATTTCAACAAAGTTTTATTTGCCTACTTGAACCCTTTCTATAACTCAAGTTACTTGGAAGCAAACAAACAAACAAAAAAAGGCAGATATTCTTTTATTAGTTCTATACCATTAGTTTTAGTCTTGGCTCCAAAAGTTTGTTTGATACCTGCAGATATTCCTGAAACTCCTCTCTCTTGGATTTTAAGAACTCGTAGTTCTTGGGGCCAATGATTCTCTTTGAAGGAAGCTGAGCATCAGGAAACGTACCTAATAAAAATATCAAGAAGATTAAATTGTTCTTGTAACACAGTGAACATAGATTTTATTATTTTAAGTTTCATCTCAGTACTAAATGACAATCACAGCAGTAGGAAAGATGGAGAACATACCGTGAAATTCCGTTAGCTTTGACTCCAGCACATAAAATTCAAGATACCTCCTATAGACAGACCAGTGTTCAGGTTCATGCCCAACTGGGGAAAAACAAAAGAAAACAAAAAAACCAAAACACAACAACAAAAAAGTTAAAAATAAACAAGGTTTTATGTCACTTGAGAGACAAATTAAGCAACAGCAAATGTATGCTGGATTATTATCCCAGCCAAGACATGTAAGTGTTACATTAAAATGCATACTTGGGTAGACAGATACAGTAATAGCTTGGAAATTATCATCTAATTTAGGGGATCCCTAAAATCTAAACAATGGAGCACTGCATCATTTCAAAATTCATCAGGGTTGACTATGTTCACACTTTTAACCAAATGATTTGCAGAAATACTACTTGTTGAATATCGTCCTTCCGCACCATCAGCTTGAACCCTGACCATTCTTCCTCCTGGAAGATATCACTAAGTAACTCTTAAACATTTCCTGTTTATTGTGGAAGTCTTAGTTTGACTTACACTAATCTATGCAGCCACAGGATGATACTATTTTCCCCACTCAGTTTGAATGTATTGCTATCTAGATACTGCTAAACTAACTGCAAGCCAGGGTTGCTCGTAATAAGCAAAGTATTTTCATTTCTTAAGTTTTCTTCATTTCTTCTTTCATTTCTCAAATACTACTTTTTAAGGTTACAGAAAAAAAAATCACTTATTGTTCATTAATCCTAAATTCACAGTGGGTGAAAGAAAAATATGCCAAATGTTTGTTCATATGAAATTTTTTTTTTTTTTTTTTTTTTTTAAATATGAATCCAAAATTTTTGGAAAGGCAAAATCTCAAACTCTGGCATGAAGTCTAAGTGGAACTGCTTCATTCTGAGGGGTCAGTTCTCAACTTGCAAATATTCAATAACATGATCATTGAGCTCTCAAACATATTTCCTCAGAATTTTCAAGTCATTGTTTCAAAATCAGAAGACCGTGTATGCAAAATACACTGCAACAGCCATCAGAATACAGCACACTAGAATATTTTTAGTTCACTTTTAAATGACATTTATCCACAAAACTGCATACCTGCCCTCCTATCATTTCTCTCTACATCAATGCAGAACACAGGAATCCTTTCCTTCCTGTCTTTTCTTTCCAAGGAGGGATCATCAAAAAAATCAACATATGGGATGCTAATTTTCCATGCAGCAAGGTTGCGGGGTGTATTTGGGGTACTAACAGCCTCCTCAGGAGAATCATCTTCCATCACCATAACACCTTCTTCAATCTGTAAAGAGGCAAACATCAAGATCTATAGTTCCATTTTAATTGGTTCAGCCTGCTTTTGCAAAACTTACGTACAACAATGAAACCTAAATGGAGTCTTTAAGCATGTGCCACTAAGCAATAAAAGACGAAAAAACGAATGTCATTAATGGAGTTCTCAAACAGGGGAATTTCTATTTTGGACCCACTGCAAATTAATTTGAATTTAGCAGCTTTTAGTGAGATCTGAACACTTCTGTAGCTTTATCGAACTCTGTATCTGATACTTCAGGGGAAAAAAAAAAGGAGGGGGGGGGAAGTAAATAGAAGTACTAAAGATGACAGCTGGAGGAATGCCTTAGGTTCAGACTGAATGCTATAGGAAGCAGCTTGGGTCCAGCAGATTCAGCTACACTGCATTTTCCAGCATACCAGGACCAACAATGCAGACCTGATCTTACTAGGTTGTAAGAGACAGAAGCCGACAGTGCATTAAAGCCAGCAGGTCTCCCACTCCCACACCTGAATGCACCAAGTACGTTGTGGACACACGAGCCTGACTTGCACTGCAAGTTGCAACAATTCCATGATTGGAATTGAATTATTCCTGCAGCCCAGAACTATTTTAAGCAAAGCCACCATAAGCATTCCTGCATTCCCCATCAGCTCCAGTTCCAGCATCACGCTCCCAGCAACAGATGCACCAGGGAGCCAATGGACCCAATCCCCAGTGGCTGCACACAGAGCAGCTCCGGTGCATAGTGTTCATCAACTCAAACTCCAAGCCATAAAACACAACGCTGATTTTTCCATACTCAAGCAGACCTCTGAAGCGGTGCCAAGTGAACACTGAAGAAATCCTTTTGAATTTGAACTGCACTCCTGGCACCACACCAACATCCACTTTATGGTCCAGCCACTGCTCATCACAGGCAGGCTGAGCTGCCCACAGGTAAGGAATGAATCACCCAAGTACCACACAGTGCACCCAATTCTCAGGTGCTCAGCAATGACAAAGGAAGTGCTACAAAATCTTTTAGGACTGTAAACAACAGAAAGATTATCTTAAATATCTAAACTGAAAAATCCAAGCTTCAACAGCTACTCTTGGAAAGCTATTTATTTCTCCAGACAATGCTTAATCCACTTGTCATCTTCACTGCACAGAAAAAAATAATGAAAAAGTGACCCAAAGGAATGAAAATGATTTTTGCAAATGAGGAGACAGCGTCTGTGAGAAGGAAGGGTAGGGCTGACCTTAGACTCAAATGGGACTCAAAAATAAAGCAGAATGGAGAATATGTGGAGAGATTAGCCCTCACTAAAGATATGCTGGAGAAAAAAGTTCTTGTATTTTCACAAGTGTAGGCAAGCAGGTGAAAAAAGAGTAGTCCTACCTCCCTAAAAAAACCCTGAAATTATTGGAATCTAATTTAGCTGGCTGCCATGCTGGGATGGTTTTTTTTAGAAGCCATGACATGGCTTCTAAAACACTGCAGCTCTGAAGGGAGACAGGTGCTGCCTGGTGAGGAGCAACCCAAACCCATCGTCCTGCTTCCAGCCTGCACCTGCCACAGCTTCGCTCAGCACCTCACTCTTCCCACCACAATTTACAGAACTCTTAATCATGTCAAAATAAGTCAGAGTTAAGAGACAATTCAAAAGTACATTATTTTAGCAAGCCTCACAAAAAAGACTTGAGAGTACTGCCACTTGTTAGAATAGGAGGAGATTTTAATATATGAATTTACAACATTCAAAACTATAGCAAACTGGAAAGCATGAATCCCACTTCCAAGCTCTTTTCCCTTAGCTTCATAATTTAAAGCCAGATACCTCTCAAAGGCTGAGCCTACATGGCTTAACAAATTTTTCCTGTATTGGGATAATCTAACTCACAGATTAAGGCAATACAGCATCCCTTAAATAATTCTGGCTGTTTCTGTGGTGCAATATCCACATGATCATGACTCAACTCCATCTGAAACATAAACAGTTCAACACACGCGAGGAATCTTCGTTCGGTTTGGGTTTGCCTTTGCATAGTATTGAAATGATCCTCAACCTGTTCAGTGTGGACCCTTGTCTTCCAAAACAGACCTCTGTAGATCAACTGACTGAATCTCTTCTCTTCAAAACACCTTTTTGCTTCCACTTACCTGGTTTATTCAATGAAAAGAGAAACTGTGACAAGCAAAGAGCAGTCTCGGTGGCTGCTGCACAAGTGACCACGCTCAGTTAAGGTAATTTGAAAATAAGTTAACGATTGAAAGTGAAGTAACAGGCTTAAAGTTACCACTGCTTGCAGCTCTCATCTCCTTTAGTTTCACACACGGCAGAGTCAGCACAAAGTTTAGAGCAGGGTACATGTCTGCCATTTCCTGAACTGCTCATAGAGGGGCCATACACCTCTTCGCTAGGCCCCTCTGAAGTTGGATTGGATCGTCAGTGAAGTTTCACATGCTCATAACCGCTTTTCACCAGATCGCTCATCTGACTTCTAGCCTGGCTTTGATAATAATGCCATGCAAATTTGCAGGCTTTTCAACTATGACAACCACAGCATCTATGTTAGCTGTAAGCCAGGAAGCATGCATTTCTGGACTTTTTAATTGTTTTTCTAAATGGATCGCCAACATGTAAGAGTTACAGGTTGCCTCAGTCTCTTCCCATTTGTTTTATTCAACAAAGCCATAAATTCAAGCCTACAGGTCTCCTGCTGCCTTGGGAACAAATACCTGTGCTTTAATACACAGAGCATCTTTTGTTGTATTTAAAATTTAGCTGACGAAGATTGAGTGTGGTTTCATGGCTTTACTATTACCATGTTAGCAGCTTACAAAGCTGCTGCCCAGAGCCAAAGAAAGCTGCTAACGCATATTTCTATCCCTGTGTGATTTCCTTAGACTAAATGGATGTTTCCTATGCTTTAACTGCAACCAACATTACTTTTTTGTTTTAAATAAATAAATAAAGCAAACATTGTTCAGTTTCTGTCAAAATGCACAGAACTCTATTTCACTGCCATTTCCTACTTTATATTTACCTCAAATCCACTAAGCTTATATTAACACCAATTACCAAATCAGGATCTGAGCAGAAGAAATAATTCCCATATCCTCCATACATAAGCTAATCAAAAAGTTGAGAAATCTGTAAACTGCACTGCCACCCTCATACAGTAACACTGTCATTTCCCAGATGTCTTTCTTGGCCCAGAAAGCTCCTCCTCTGACCCTGTGATGCCTGCTAAGAAACTACACCTCAGCACTTACTGTGGCATTATTTGTGTTGAATTCTGTATATTCAGTATTCACTCATGAAGAGAAGTCAGCTCTGCCCAGATGTTTAGAGGTGACCTTACAACAGTACAGTGTTGTTTTCTTCCCATTCACACTTGCCCAGTGAAGGGACTTAGGTACTTCCCAAATTCTAAGGTGGTTTAGCAAAAATGCAGTATCCTCCCTTTATTTAATGAAGGGATTTGAGACAATGCTGCACTTAAAACTTTCCATTCTTGCCCAAGATAAAATCATTCTGTCCACTTGAAAATGTTCCTTAGTAAAGATCAGACGCTGTATTGTCTGTCTCTCTTGCTGAATTCAGCAGCTTCTCAGAAATAACTTCTTGTGCTCTGGCATAAAAACATGGTCCATTCTCCAAGCTCCACTGTTTCAATTATGGTTCTACTAATTCCTGTACTATAGGGAAATTACACTTCCACACCCTTTGGCCAGCACAATCTGCCATAACAATGCTGCAAAATTAACCCATTTTCATTAGAATCTCACCTCATAAAAAGAGAAGCTGCAACAACACAAGAAGTTACAACAACAACATCTTAACTGTCCAAGAAATTAATTGCAACAGTTCTGCCACACTAAAGGCACAAAAAGCTGCCCTTTTTTTGCTCCTCTCAGAAGAAAAAAAGCCAAATGTATCTAGGGTTCTAAGTTGCTAAGTCCTTCCCACTCTCTTCTGAATGCAAATCTGAACACAGTGAATAATACAAATTCATATTTATCCATAGGGTGTGGAAAACAAGCTAGCAGTTTATCAAGGTGATAAATGATTAAATATTTTGTTAGGAATGGGTACAAAAGGTTGAATCGGCAGACACACTAAAAATACATGACTACCAATAGCTTTGAACAAATTCCCTCCTCTCTGCTTTCTAAAATTTTCCATTTCTCCCCCAAGTGTGCTTCAGATACCAATGTCCAATGCACTAGTTCTACCACTGGCTCCATTCATTGCTGTTTAGCATGAAAGAAAAAACATTAGTTAATGGAGACACCCAAGACAAATGGGAAAGGACTGTTGGCTCGTGATCTTTAGAAAAAATGCTGCATCACAGACCAACCTGACAACAGCTTCTTCACCAATGGTTTTAGGGTCTCATGGCAAGCTTTCAGATGAAAAACCATGCATGCAGTCCTATGCATACCTTATTATCCGGAATTTTAAGACAGTACGGTAAGTTTTTTAGAGAAAAAAAAAAAAAATCATTGCTTACAAAAATGTCCGACATTGCTTTTTTTAGTACTTCTCTGTACTAAAGCAGTAAGCTCAGAGCCACACTACCTGGGGATGTGGCCTTGGCTTGTGAATGAATACAGGGAAAAAAAGGCAACTTAATCAGAAGCCAGCACACGGAAACCTTGCAGCAAAGTAAGGCAGCAGCAATGTCAGAACCTTAAAATTTTCAAATACCAACAGAAAAAGCACAAGACCAACAAAAGACATAGACAAATTTAAAGCTTTTACTCACAAAGTCATCTTCTCCTTCATTTAAGTTATAGTTAGGCAACATAGCTCCTTCCATTGCAGAACTCTTGAACACACCTTTTATTTTGTTGCCAATCCTGCTGATTCCAAAGGACTCACCTCTCTTCTGCGTGGTCCTAGGATTACAGAAGCCAGAGTTCACAACACAAGGCATATTGCTACACGGCAGCTCAAGAGGCTGTCGCTCATTTGCAGGTAAGAGAAACAACTCTATAAAAAAAAGTAGATAATATATTTACAATTCCACTTAAACTGAAATTCTGTTATGGCAAATTTGTTCTCTGATTGATTAGCAAAATTTCTTGATTACACTTTTAAGAGATGTGGGATTCCCATATAGTTCACCATAAGCAAGCATTAACAGTCTTCTAATAGTATCCCAGTAATGCAGGACATAAAAGAAACAATTAACTACGCAAAACAATTTTGTTTTGACAGCAGAAACTGTCACGTTGCTACAGGCACACACACCAAGAAGGTCACTCACTCTGTCCTTTTCCATGTACTTCTATTTAAATATTTATCCGCTCTTGCCAAGTACTGTAAATGGTGTAGTTAGATGCTTTTTTTTCTTTTACATAAACAACCAAGAATTTTACAAGCACGTACGATTCAAGATAGATCTCAAATTTAAAGCATTAGGGACAGACTAAAGGAACGTGCAAGGAACAAGACTGAGCATGAGAGAAAACAGATGCAGCTGAAGAATCTTGGCTTGAAGAGCCAGTCTGAATGAAAGATGAAAAATTTTAAAGTCTTGCCACTTAGGACAAAGCATCCAAAAAGCAACAAGGTATGGAAAAAGAAAGATAACTGGGCAGGAAGTGCACTCAGTGCAGTGAGAGAAAAGACTGTATAGCATTCTTATGACCTTCCACAAGACTTGATACCAAAGATTATTTCTTACATAGAAATGCAGTAATTCATGAAAGAAAACTGTTTCTGTTGAATACGGAATCAGCCTGAGGTTACTTATGTTGATTCAGTAAGTACAGTTGATAGGCGAGTTAAAAATCACTGCAGTGAACTGCAGCATCAAAGACTCAAAAGAAATTTATTACTTAGATTAAAAGCACAATTATTTTTTTAGAGGACCAAAAAATATCCTAAATGCTGCTTTCTAATTTAAAACAAAAAATTACTAACTAGTGAATGGTAGTACCAACAGAACAACAAAGTCCAGCAGGTAAAAAAACACCCACCATGCTTACAACATCAACTGCTAACTCAAAACACGCATGTGTATGTTACTAATGAACTTCCTGTTTACAGTTTTACCCAGACTGTGTATATAACTAAAACTGTGCAAACAATCCACTGTTTTTCCAAATCTTTTGCTTTTTCTATCTCATATTATTATCAGCTCCAAAGTAGACAGGCATCATCTATCTTATTTATCTCTGCTAACCAAAGATAAGGTCGCTCGGCTGTCTGTAGTCTAAATCCACATTTGCACAATTTTACTCCATTTTTAAACAACTTTTTCTCCATGTTATTATGCTGAACCGAATTTTTGCACATCGGGGGACCTGCCTGAAACTCGTTCAGAAGCTTAAACACTGGGCTAGCAAAATAGAAACTTCACTCAAAGAAAACTAGACAGTTTTGCCAGAAGGTTAACACTTCAGACCTCTGGCTTGACTCTCACCTTTTTGTCATTCCTGTGAAAACTTGTGCAGTTCTCAAGATTTTGGGCAAAACCATTAGTTTGCAGAGCTCAAAGATTTGAATAGAGTACTCCAGGCTCAGGTGAGTTCTTTCCTGCACAGCTTTGCCTGTAACTGAGCTTTGCAGTACTGAGCTCTATGGGGCCAGCATTCAACCTGACAGTGAGGAACCACCCCCTTCTGCCCTAATGCTGTGCCCAGAGATCCCGCTAAATGAGTACAGAGCAATCACTCGAATGGAACAGGTGTAAAGTAACCAACAAAGATGGGATCCTCTTCACAGGAAGAGACACAAATTCAGAACACAGGCTGGTGAATAAAAGAGTACACAAATGCATGGTGGCCAGGATTTTAACTTGTAGAATGAAGTTGATAACGTCCCCTCAAGACTCAAAAATAGTATGAGTAATACATGAAATACTGATGCTTTGACAAATTCTAAGGAAAAACCCCTAACAACAACAAAAAAAAAAGTTTTCTGAGTTTGGATAGAATGTATTTAAAGATGCATGAATAGTGAGAAAATAAATCATTGAGCAGCTATTAAGACATTAATGAGTAGTCACAGACTACCTAGAGCAGGTTATAAAAAATTAGCATATGTTGTACCCAAACTCGTAACAGTCACAAGAAAAGCTGCAGAGAGAACTTATTCAGGGAATTGTTGGGTTTGAGTGCTTTACAACATTCACAAAGTGGTTATATTTGCATGCCATGTTAAGCAATGGTGATCGTGGACACCACTATGCAAGAAAAAACAAGCAGTTAAACAGACCAAACCTCAAACAGGATCTGGAAATGTGACATGAAGTAAAGGAAATTTTGGAGCAGCCAGCAGTCACAGGCCAATAAAAAAAGCTTCAAATTATGCAAATCTGTTTCAAAACTAATAACAACAGACAACTCATTAACAGCAAATAATATTAATATATTGCAAACTTGTGAAATTAGTAATTGAGCAATTTCTAAACACTTGTGAAGAGGACATGGGGAGTTAGTTTTATGTGGGGAGAAATGCAGTTTAGTCCAGAGAAGACATTCACATTTTTATGAATAAAATGGACAGTTAATTGTCGTTATAAAGGCTGTGTGATGCAGTCATGATAGATGCTGCATAACTAACACACAACATTTATTGAGTGTTAGATAGACTTACCGGAAGTCATCCAAACTCAGGCTACTTCTGCAACAACAGGCACAAAAATTATCTCAGAGCCCAGGAGAAAATAATGTTAACAGAAAACAAAACAAAAAACCCAAACCCAAACAAATTCGATAGATCTATCTCAACAAAACTGAATAGACTTCAACCACAACTACAGATTAATAAAAAATGTAGTACAATTAGAAGCTCCTGACCTAAAATCCTAAGAAAGCGAAATGTAAAGAGTACCTGCACATTTCATCACCACAGTCTTCACCTCTGAACTGAAAACCTCTGTTATGTGAAAGTTTTAGGTCTTCATTTAATTCAGCACAAGCAGCTACTAAATTATAGAGAACAACCTCTATTCTTAAAGTTACCTGTAATGCCAAACAGGCAGGTAATTTTTTCTATAACCTAGGTCCAGAAGTCATGTAGGAATCTAATTCACTTGGCCAATACAAAGAAAAGGCTGTGGACTTATTTTATGTAATAACACCATCCCCTACTTGCCTGTATCATGTAAAAACCACTATTTTTATATACGCATACATATATATATTCCTTCTCCCCTACTAGATGTTAAGAACTGTCGTGTATTTTTGACATTCTACATAACCTGGTACACAGACCCAATGCCTCGACCATCAGCTCAGTAGTTCCAGCTGAGATGTTTCAATGGATTAATCATAAACACCATCACTGCACATGATTCTAATTCACCGGAGCTACTGAATTCTGGACAAACTGATACAGAAGTCAAGTATTCAAATTCTAGAGGAACTGGTTCTAAGGCATCTTACACTGTCTTTAGTCATTTTAACTGTGAAATTGGAAACAAGCTACCAGGTTGGAACTGGTGGTGACAAACAATTCCATTGCACACAACTATTTCCAGACTTAATTCTGTGGGTTTTACTCCTAACCAATCCCCAAAATTGTTAATAACTTTTTCTACTTCGTCCTTTCTTTGAAAAAGGGTTTAATTTTATTGCTATCCCAATAATGAGAAATCTATTCTCTATTCTATTAGAAAAATTCTATAATCTATTTCCATATGTGGTCATGGTGTGTAAAAAAAAAAAAAAAAATAAAAAAAAATCAAAGCAGATATAAGTCTCCAGAACTCTGGGAGTGTACATCACATAACAGCTTATATTTTTTTGTCTGATGACCAACACAATACCTTTAAGTAATGTAGTAATGTATTATAAATACGAAAGGAGAGAAAATTCTTGTCCCTTCTTCCACACACCCAGAATTAAGTTGCCAGAACTTAAAACGTCAGTTTTCACTGGCCACAGACATTTTACATTCTGGAAATAGTTGGGTCTTCTCATCTATTACCTTAACAGTTTTCATAGCACATTTGTCTTACCTGTACACAAAAAGGCTATGGTTATTTTGTACAGTTCAAAGAAGTGATTCAGACTAGAAACAACACATTGGTAGCTATTTCTTCCTTCTTTCCCACTTGTATTTTCTAGAAACTGCTCTATAATTTTCTTGTCTTACAGTAACTGATATCATTCAACACATTACCCACGTGTGCCTTCTACTGGGATTTCTTATCTACTATGTGATCTGACTTTTTAACCAGCGGTATCTCTGCAATACACACACAGTACCCCTAGCAAAGCATCAGAGATATGGAAAACAAAACATTTCTTAGCATATAATTTCTCTCAACTGGAACCAATGCTAGAATAGGGAAGAGAAGGCAGGGTAAGGTATGTGCATATGGAAAACATCTGGACTAATTCCATAAGTAAAATTTTGTTGGGGTTTTTTTCTTTTTTTTTTTTTTTCTCCTTGGCAGTGACTGTACCAGATTCTGCAAAGGGAAACTCCAAAGTAACAGGCAAACTACTTGCAGATAGGACCTCTGTTTCATGGAAATAATCACTGAGGCAGCACTTCAGGAACTGTATCTTGTATCATAAACCAGCATATATATTCAGGGCATTCAAACTGTTCAAAAATATAAACCAGATACATTTTTAGTAATGCTATGGATGCTGTTTGAACGCCAGGATACTATGCTGTAACAGTCCCCAGACAAAATTTGCTTATTTTGTAGCCAGAGGTGTATTTCAAAAACTCCAGGTAGAGACTGTAATTTCACCCTTTCTATTTTGGAAAGCAAAGCACGAAGGTGGTCACCTAAATATTTTCAAACTTAACTACATTTAAGAAGTGTATGATGGGATACTTTCAACCATTAACATGAATAAATTTGGGAAAGATACTAGAAAGCTGATTTAAAGGTTTGGATGAAACACTGTAGCCATCTTTGACAGAAGCTGGAGTGTGTTTTAAGGTCATCATTCCTAGTGGGAGTACCACGTAGGGGACAAATGCAGTTTGGTCTAGCTGCCTTCCGTGGCTTTTTGCTAAGAATCAGAAGCTTGCCAGTACCAGTCTGAGAAAGCACTACACCAAAGCTTGAGTCCTGAATCTATTAAGAACTATAAAGACTACATGATGCACGTCAACAATGGAGATACATT
Source organism: Actenoides lindsayi (assembly GCA_025331215.1). NCBI lineage: Eukaryota > Metazoa > Chordata > Aves > Coraciiformes > Alcedinidae > Actenoides > Actenoides lindsayi. Next base: position 23,774 of record WTSP01012526.1, on the reverse strand, counting down.
AAAGAGAACAATCATGTAGTTTTTGAAGAATGTTAGCAGAGGAAAAAGGGATCTCACAGCAACACACCTCACAGCAGGCTGGAGATCAAGAGGGCTGGTACTAGGTGTGTATCTAATGACAGCAGAAAAAGTTAAACTGCTGTTACTCCTCTAGAAGAGTAAGTTAAGATGATAAACACTAGCATTTTCTACAGTGCTGTGTAACTTACTTCATATCAAGAACAAAAAGCCTATCCAAGTTAAAGACTGTGTCACTGAAGTTTTCCTTATTTTGGCCAGACCGTAAGAGCAATTCAGTTGGACTAGCCTGTGACTGAGCCATCCAGCCTAAAATGAAAGACAAGGAATTACGAGACCTCAAGCTTATTCAACCCAGCTCCACAGAGGAAGATCACTCATCCATACCATGAGAGACGCTTTGCTCCTTCTCCACAGGTCCTAAGGAGCCTGAAGGTGGACTATGAGTATATAGACTAAACCCAGAAACAAGGCTTCTGACACCACATTTCTGCAATGATTTGGGACAGTTTGGGGACAGAAAACACATCTGACCTAGGAGAAATTGCAAATCCCCTTTCTCACAATATGAAGGCATGCCCATGGCATGACCTGGTTAGTAAGCTGCAGGCACACTGTACCTATCCCTGTAAGGCCTGAAGTTCAAGACCTAACTTTGCCCTAACAAAATGGTATTGTATACACACAGTCAATTAAATCATCAATTAAATCACTAATTTATTTCCATGTTATCTTATTCTCACTGTATGTTTATTTTTCCCTTTTCTCTTCTCATACATTGAGCTCTAAATCACATTTTAAATTCTTTAATGTAAAACACTTCACAGCAAAGGGACATCTTGCATAATATTGCTTGTTCCTGTTGTATGTAATTTGTCCATTTTTAAGAAAAAAAAAATCAGAACTAAAAATTTTATCATATTAGTATTAGGCCATAGCAAGATTCCTATGGTTTAATATTTTGATGCTTTTAAGTAAAAAAAAAGACAAACCAAAAACAAACGAAAAACCAACAAAACACACACACAAAAAACAAACAAAAACCCCACAAAACCCAAACCCACTTACAGATTGTACTATACCTACCTGTTAAACTTTGAATTGCGTGTTGGTGACTCTGCTCCTCTCAAAAGGTGTCTGAAGTACTACAACAGACAAATAAGTTATCAAAGAAAACCCCGGAGTAACTGAGGAAGGGCTACTATGCAATGACATTGCAGAATAAAGGAATCACGAACAGAAGTAAAAGGCAAACTGACCATAATCTATCAGTTACAATATTAATCTGAAAAAGGACAGACCAGATTTGCAATACATGCTTTCAGAACTACTTATTTACTTTACATAGCCTTGGGATTAAAAATACCAAAACTAAAATTAAAACACCCAAATTCATGTCTTGCCTTGTTAAAAAAAAAATAAAAATTAAAAAAATAAAGGATTTGAAGCATTATAGCTATTATGGGAGAGATGACCATCAATACCATTTTTTTGAGAAATGCACTTGAGTAATAATAATGCTAAAGTAAGGTTAAGTACCTACTCACAGGACAAGTCATATATTCTTCCTCAAATAAATGCAAGAAGCTTAACATGCAACCTGATTTACACACACAAATTCTAAAAGGGACAAGAATTCAGACGCATACATTTAAAGTGTTTCTCACTAGAAAACTTTAGGCAGTTGACACCCCAGTGTGGGGATTTTTTGATTTTTTTTAAACTCATGGTCATAACCCAATCATAGAACAATCTTAAATGCCAGTAAATTGCTTTTAATGACATTCCTCAACACAGAAACCCAACTTTTAGCTGCTGGAATGCAGAATGCTGAAGGTATCTAAACACAACCTTTGTATCTTTAAGTACCATCATACTTCAAAACAAGTAAAGGAAGAGATTCTTCATAGTGTTCTATGTCTATCACACATATTACTTTTGCACAAAATCTGCAGTGATAAAAGAAAAGGTAGAGAGGATTTTGTAATAGGAGCGACGTAAACAAATTGTTACATCAAAAAATGAAGAAGTTTGGGGTTTTTTTTATATTCTGTTGATGTTGGGTTGAACTAGAATAAATTCAATTTTCCTACTGAGATTGGTCCCAGACCTATTTTTTATTTCTGCATGCACATGACTGCTGTAAATAAGGTATCCTAAAAACCAAGAAAAATACAATCTTGCTTTAAGAGTAATCTTTAAATCTTTCACACTTACCTCATCACTGTGACAGAACATAGGAGTAAAAACATTCTCAAGCAGAGAGAGTACATGCTCATAAGCTTCAAAAAGACACCTCATAGTTTGAAGTTTCACAACATCCATATATGGACCTTCAGCAACTATAAAAAATTTATTAATATAAACAGAGAGTATATAAAGGCATATAAAGTAAGAGCTTTTTTCTGGTCTGAGTTTAAGATTGCTTTGAAAGCTACTGTAAGTCTGACCAAAAAAAAAAATAGAAATAAGCTGACAGAAAGCTTAAGTACAATGTATCAAGGGAGTAACAATTTTTTAAATTATAACAAAAGTAAAGATTGATCATATTTAGATGAATTAGTCTTCACTTTTACGGAATGCTGTTTAAATTTCAGTGTAAATTATTCCTTTCAAATTCAAACTTACTTCTTTGAATCTCTTCAACAATGAAAGGGTCAAATCTAATTTTGTCAATGCTTTCATCCAAACAGTAAGTCTTGTAAATTTTCTGTACTTCCTCATGAAGAGACATCTTTTCAGTATCTGACAGTTCTGGTCGCAAAATTCGATCATTGAATTCCTCTGGGAAGTAATGGAAAAAAAAAAAAAAGTGCATTTGTTATTAACTTGGCAAACAAATGGCAACCTGAAGCAACCAATAACCAACTCACTTTCCAGCAGATACAGCAATTTGTAAAACTTTAAAATTAATAGAAACATAAGATATCTCAAAATGTCAGGAAATAGTAAAAGCTGCCTTCTTATTAGCTATAATTCAGATTTGTTCATAAAATTATTACTAAAATTATACTGCAATTAAAACTAATTATTCCTTATCACAGTGAGAATAAATCCATGAAGTTGTTCCTGGCAGAAGAATGAATGAGAAGAATTATTTTTTTTTCTTCGTAAACTGGCAAATTGTAATTTGTAGTTTTCTTTTATTGTGATTTCCAGTTCATGATAAACACACAGAGCCCAAACAGCCCTTCATACCAGTCATCTGCTTTACTGCTGCTATTTCATTCCTAAGATCCAATCCATCATAGTATTTTTCAATAGTGCCTCCCCCTGACAAAATAAAAATTCTATTCAGCACAATTCTTGTGCAGTCCTACTTGATTTATTGGCCCATCCTGTTAATAGCTTTGCTGGCCAGAACGGAGGGAAAATAAGACATTTGATTTGTTTTTCAATTAATAGACAAAACCAAACTTTTTCAGAGAAAGTCTACCAAAAGCCATCTGAATATTTGTTTGTTTTTTCCCAGAGTGCTTCTTATCCAAAATATTGCTATCAAGTGAAGAACCACCTATAGTAACTGGAGAGCTAAATCTCATTCTTTGTTTTAAAAGCTAATACAGAGATTTGTCACCTATAAGAATGCAAGAGATGTTTAGAAAACAGAAAATACTGAGGTTTACCCAGATAAAAAAAAAAGATTGATCAGGGGTAACAGCCACATTCTGAGTACCCTTCCTGCTAGAGGAAGCAGTTCTAGAAGGGTCAGCTTAGAACACCCTGCAGGTATCATCAGCACTGAACAGGTAATCTCTCTGTTGAATTTTTGATAAGGAGTCGTCTTACTGACAAAGAAGCCAACATGTTTGGAAGGATTATGACCACATAGTAAGCACAGACATTATTTATGCAATGCCTAATGATTTCTGCAGTATGAGATGAAAGTCTGATTTAGTTTCCTGATATATGTATGGGCTTGGAATATGAAGACACATCCATTACTTTCTATGCAACAAGGAAATACTCGTTTACTAAAACAAAAAAACAGTATTATTTTGGTAAGCCAGTAATTAACTACTAGTTGACCAAAAAATTTGAAATAAACCATTCGTAACTTACAGAAACTTCACAGAAAACCTTTTCATTGGAAAGTAGAAGGTTTTTCAAACAACACTTGTATAATGTTAAAACCAAATGCACGCTTCATAACCAAGATACAGGTTACTGAATTAAAGGTTTCAACACCTTTAATGTTCCCGTTATGTTTCTGATCTCTACAGAAACCAGAATTTTAGAGCTAACAGAATATGAGAAATTTTTCATGATGAACAGCTCATTTTAGAAATACTTTAGTAACCAAATTATTAAAAAAAGGCAGCCAGAACTTTTTTCTTACAAGAATATTCTATTTTAAAATTTACAACTTTTATCAATAACCAGAAATAAAATTAAGACCTACAGCGCATGCCAACATTAAGGTTGCCAAAATTAGCATTCAAGAATCAGGACATATTTAAGTAAGTGAACACAGATCCTGGAAGGTAATCTCTGGCTTAACAATGCTGCCTAGTTCTGAGACTGAATATTCCCTTCAACGCACAAATGCTTAAAGCTTTTAAAGATCAGCAAATACGCCTCAGCACATGTATGCAATCTTACCTACTGTCAGGCAGAACTGCAGCACATGGACTGCTCCTTCCTGTTTCAGGAAGTTCATAAACCGAAATAAAAGGTCTTGCTGATCTCTGATCTCTTTTAGCTCCAGTTTCAGCACCTGAGTAGGTTAAAAATGCAGTCAGCCAATTTTCAAACTTTCAGTGAGCATGTAAATAATGCAAAGAGTTGTACAACAAAAACAGCAGGTAAAGTAAAACACTTATTCAAAGCAGGAAGGGAAATAAATGTTGCCTTTGCTTACAGATGGTTTCTTATTTCTTGGCTCTGCAAATTTCTGAAGGAATGGAACCAACGAAAAAGAAGGTTCAGTTGCTTTCTCAGGCTGCAGAAAAAACAAGAGAGACAGTGAGGTAAGAAAGCTACCTTAATGCATGAACAGATTACTACTGATTGAACTTTGTCAGTACTCACTGGACTATCATCAATGAAGATCAGCAGCAAATGGTTGACAGTGTCCTGTAAGGAAAACACAATACAATATTAACATCAAAGAAACTCAACAAATAAGATAAAAATAATTTCACAACTATGTTACACCCAAGTTTAAACTTTTAAGTGTATTAATACTTTAAGAAAAACAAAGCCTGGCAACACACGTTTGAGAATTGACCTTCAACGGTCTCTTCAAGTATTTACAAGTCAGGGAATTTCTGAAGAGACCTACACAGAAACATTCTTTACCCAGTGGAGGAAAGCTTTACAAATTGTATTTACTGTTACTGCAGATCTAATGAACTACTAAGACTTCCACAGCTACAGTACTCTCTGCTTACAGCTAGGTGATACCTTCCTAAGTAGTGCACTTTTGCCTATTAAAAAATACATGCATAAATAAAATTAAAGATGACAGTGTTACATCTTATTTGGAGAATTAAGGATAAAAGAATTTATTTCAATACTGCTGCAAAAAAAGGCTGGTTTACTTAGACTGCTATAAAGATAAATACAGCTACAGTTCAAGTACTTGAGCCCTTGTTTAAATGTAGCTATGGCAGTCTGAAGGTGCTTATACTAGCACAGCATTTGACAGGAACTGTAGTCCTTAATTAAAAATAAGTTCTTAAGAGACCATGTCAATATTGTATTTCAGTTAGTTCAGCACTCAAACCTGTTATAATGAACAAAAACACTGGCCACAAGATTTCTTTTTCTTTTACCCAGTCAGAATGCACTTGGAGTAACTCATTGTGCATCATTTGCTTTATCAGAACATACTTAGCAGGAAAACGGTAATACTGAGTAAATTAAGATTATTCCTGGGCTCCGAAATCTTACAGGATCAGCTAAGAAATCCATTGAGGGAAGGAAAACAGAACCAGGCAGAATTTCTCTTATCAGAAGAGCCAGGGATCTAAGAAGAAGAAAAAAAAAAAAATAAAAAAAAAATCAGAACCAATACCAGATTACATAATTTTCTAAATGAAGTTTCCAACACCATTATATTTTACTGGGAACATTCTGGTATTTAATAATACCTGATCATGCTAGAATACTTTTAAGACCAATCAAAGAATTGTGGAAAGTGATAAGGAGGAGGGATGAAGCGGATGACTTTGGAGTTCATTCTTCCACTCTCCAAAATTACTGTACTAGACAGTATGCAGACACTTTAAAGAACACAATTCTAAATAATTTCTATACCTGCACTCTGTTGACTTTGGGGGCAAAATATAAGGAAAAAGAAGTTCAGTAAGTTTTCTTAAGTAGTGAAGTTCATCTCTTCGGCTTCTCAAAGCAACATGGAGTTCTGGTCCGTATTCCTCTAAAGCAGCTTGCTGCAAAAATTCTGCATTTTTTACTGCAAGGAAAAAACAATATTATGAGTTGTTTCAGCTTTTTCTAATTGTGAAATAAGACTCGTTTCATTTGAGCTAAAAAGTTAATAACTTTAGTATCTACACAACTGCCAAAGGGACATAATGTTGAAATTTTATAAAAGAACCTTGGCTTAGACTTTGAAGCCAGGCTCTGTAAAAATCAAACCTCACATTGAAATAAGAATTTCTTCACCAAACAATTGCAGTTTGCACAGTCTCCAGAATGTTTTCTCATTTATAATTACTGAGGAGCTCAAGATCTTGATTATTCTAAAACACCGTATTGTTCCAAGTCTGCCTTGTACTTTTTTTTTTCCTGACCTCTGATTTCACAATCAGGCTTCTACCGATTGACTTGTTCTACAACACAATTTGAAATTGGCTGAAGCTTTTACTCAATCCCGTTACACCCGTTTCCTGGTTAGAACATTTAGAAACAAAATATGAACATATATTTTAAACATAGCGTAAATCAATCCAAAACCAGCACAGGGATCTGCAAGTGTGTTGCCTCTTACAAGTAGCTGTTTGGAGTTAAAAGAATATCTGCTTTATCAGATTAAAAAACACACATATTAATCAGAAGCAACAACGTTACAGCCTTTCAAATCACTTCAGAGGCTGTAATAAGTCTCAGGTAGCTGCACTAGCAATTCAGCACAGCCTCATGCCAAGAACCTCACCAGGCACAGGTCACAGAATCATAGAATGGTAGGGGTTGGAAGGGACCTCTGGAGATCATCGAGTCCAACCGCCCTGCCAGAGCAGGAACACCCAGGGCAGGCCACACAGGAACAGATCCAGGTGGGTCTTGAAAGTTTCTAGAGAAGGTGACTCCCCAACCTCCCTAGGCAGCCTGTTCCAGTGCTCTGGCACTCTCACAGTGAAGTTTTTCCTCATGTTGAGATGGACCTTCCTGTGTTTCAGCTTGTTACCACCACCTCTTGTCCTGTCACAAGGCACCACTGAAAAGAGACTGGCCGCTTCTACTTGACACCCACCCTTCAGATATTCGTAAACATTAATAAGGTCCCCTGTAAACATTAACAAGATCCCAAATAATACCTAACACATATCTGTTATCTAGAAGGTTAAAGCTTGTTTCCAGAATACTGAATTTTAGTTCCAAAGCCTGCTGATTTGCCTACACAATCAAGAACCATAAGTGGCATTAACTGATATGGGGGATGCAGGAATGTATATTGCCTCATAAATCTGCCTAGTTGGAGTCACTAAAAGCAGAGGGAATGAATGTGTGCCCTCTGGCAAGGACAGGTAATAAATCATGGAGGTGTCTGTGCAAATCATGATGAATTACTAAGAGACACAAGGGCATAGAATCATGGAATGGCTAGGGCTGGAAGGGACCTCCGAAGGTCATCTAGTCCAGCGCCCCTGCAATGAGCAGTGATATCCTCAACTAGACCAGGCTGCTCAGAGCCTTGTCCAACCTCACCTTGAATATCTCCAGGGATGGAGCCTCAACCACTTCCCTGGATAGCATATTCCACTGTTCTACCACCCTCAATGTAAAGAACTTCTTCCTGATATCCAATCTAAATCTACTCTTCTCTAATTTAAACCCATTACCCTTCTCCTTTCACTACAGGCCCTTGTAAACAGCCCATCTCCAGCCTTCCAGTAGGCCCCCTTCAGGTACCGGAAGATTGCTAGTAGGTCTCCCCGGAGCCTTCTCTTCTCCAGGCTGGACAACCCCAGCTCCCTCAGCCTGTCCTCACTCACAGGAGAGGTGTTCCAGCCCTCTGATCATTTTTGTGGCCCTCCTCTGCACCCGTTCCATCAGGTTCATGTCTTTCCTGTGTTGAGGGTTCCAGAGCTGGACACAGTACTCCAGGTGCGGTCTCACCAGAGCAGAGTGGCACAATCACCTCCCTCAGTCTGCTGGCCACACTTTTCTTGATGCAGCCCAGGATGCAATCGGCCTTCTGGGCTGCAAGGGCACACTGTTGGCTCATGTCGATGAGTAGCTTTCCGAAAAATGACTATCGGCACTCAGAAGCTAAACATTATCGTACATTACTGCATGCTGCTAAGGTTTTGATCTTTCTAACACTTGCACAATAATTTTATTCATGTCATAGCAGATTTTTTGCACTTAGTTCCTAACAAGCAATTTAAAACCCTGTTAAATTGTATATGATGCAACCTCAGCTTGAGTACTGTGTGCAGTTCTGGGCCCCACAATTTAAGGAGGATGTGAAGGTCCTTGAATACATCCAGAGGAGGGTAAAGCAGGTGAAAAGGCTGGAAGGCACATCCTGTGAGGAGTGGCTGAGGACTTTGGGTTTGTCTAGCTTCATGAAAAGGAGGCTGAGAGGCAGCCTCACTGCTCTCTACAGCTTCCTAAAGAGAGGAGGTGGAGAGGGAGGTGCTGATTTCATTTCCCATGTATCCAGTGATAGGACACAAGGAAATGGTCCAAAGCTGTGCCTGGTGAAGTTTAGACTGGACAGTAGGAAGCATTTCTTTACTGAGAGGGTGGTCAAACACGGAAACTGGCCTCTTAGACAGGTGGTCAATGCACCAAGCCTGGCAGTGTTTAAGAGGCATTTGGAAAATGCTCCTAATAGCATGCTTTACTTTTGGTCAGCCCTGAACTGGTAAGGCTATTCTATTCTATTCTGTTCTATTCTATTCTATTCTCACTGATACTCATGACACTGGCCAGACACCATCACCTAATAAGAAGATACTAAGAAGAACCATTTACAATCTTGCTCCCACACCTCCAACAAATAAATAAGCAACTCTCTTCAGGCAGAAATACAAAGCTTTTCATTTGGATTTGTTATGAAAATGAATGGCAACTATACTCAGATGAACTGCTGATTTACATTCATCACTTTGTCATTATTACACGCCTAGTTTTGTGACAGCATGCTTTCTAGTGAGAGCAATGCATGGTATTTATCTTATGTGGCTGTTATTATCCAAAAAATATGCCTATGCTGAACTAGTTCTCTAGGCATCTTCTACAGTCCATAAAGAACAAGGTAACCTTAGAGAGTAATTTACCTTTCAGGGAGTAATCTACCTTTAATCTCAAAGTGTAAGATTTATTTTTTACATAACAAAACCAAAATGAAACAAAATCCAAGGCTCGAGAACAACATTAACTAACACATGACTAGGCCACAGTATAGAGACTTTGTTAAGCTACTCTTTAAGAAAATAGCAGTAGAAACAGTTATTAAGTTATTGCATTCTGACTTGGAAGGGATGTTCCTGAACAGCTGAAAAAGGAAATCAGGAATGTCTGAAAGTTTTGTACATTCTTATTTTGCTGCACACTTATACATGTTCTTATTTAAGCAATATTCTGAAACAGAAAGCATCTATTTGGGGAATAAAATATAAACCAGAGTCAAAATTAAGACATAACATTTTTCATTTAATTTTACAGATAAATCACAACAGAAAACTGCACCTCCTTCCCTGGATGGCTGGTGTGGCAATCTGAAACACTTCAGCCACATTAATGCCTGTTTGTAACCACCAGTGCAATCCTGCCATGAGGTATAATGTGAATTCTGAAGGCAGAACTATTACCCACATGCTTTCTCACTACAGACCAAAAAACTTGCTTCCCTTCTGTAGTACCCACACAGTGCGGGCTCATGCCTTCCCTCTCCCAAATCCTCCCTATGCGGCATATGGCCAACAAAGATCACGCTTTCATTTTACCCAGAGATGCAATATAAAACCTCAAAGAGTTGAAGGAAGAGAGGAAAGATAAGTAAACAGAAACTCAGGCTCCATATCAGTAGAATTCTGTTTACTAGCAAATAACCTCTTTCTTTTTCTCAGTGAAAGTGTACAGGTATACTCACACTACAAGTGACTAAGCATTTCACAAAGAGCCTGTCAGGCCAAGGGAAACTGCAGAGACACTCTATAAGCATTGCAACAGTCATCAAGGCTTCTGAGATGACAGACTACCTAATTAAGATATGAATGAAGCTTCATCAGACCAAACATCAGACCCTGGGATTAAAAATACTTGTCCAAGGTGTTCCCTTGTTAGGACTGTAGCACGCTTCACAATAGCCAGATCAATGTCAGTGACATTTTATTTCACTTCAAGTCTTCACACAGTCCATTATGAAGACAAATGCTGAACAAAGGACTTTACTTCTGTCTTTCAGCAACAGATACAAACTGCATTGATCTTGTAAAACCTGTAGACTTGTGGCCACACAAAGAGATATTTCTTAGATAGGGTGGGCATGAAATAAATTTCAATTCAGAGACATGTAATTTAGAAATAAAACCATAAGGCTCATCTTTCCATGCAGATGAAATCCAGAAAGTAATTTAGGTCATTATGAGAAAAATCATACTAAATAACTCAAGGCTATCAGACATGAGAAGGAGAAACACGAAAGATCAGCCTGTCTGATAACAGAACTGGGAATATCTCTAAGAGGGAACCTAGAGATTGACCTCTCATCTAGAGACCACAGACATCTCACAACAAGGATGCCAAACCAAAAAGTACACTTCTTATATTCACATACTATTCCTCTCCAGATAGGCACATCCCATTAGCATAAAAGGCAGCCTCATGCAGTGTAAGGACGAGTTACCTACTTGCTCTGCAGATGCAAGGCAGGAGGATGTAAAGAGTACAGCTACATCTGGAGACAGGGTAAGTAAAACATTGGATGAAACATCATGAAATTCAATGTCCTGTGTCCTAAAATTGAACAGAGAAGTTTTTTTTCCACAGTGACACTGGGCCTAGACATAAAAAATCCAATGAGTTTATTGTCTTTTAAATCCAGTTACAGATGCATAGGTAGAATACAAGAAAAAAAAAACCTTCCACAAGTTAAAGATACTGGGAACTCTAATCACCAAGGCTAGCATGGACCCCCCTCCACCAGCTAAATGTAACAACCTGAGAATGATCTTAACTGTGAGCTAAGTAGAAGTAACAATCATAGAGGTACCTATAATAATAACTTGGATATATGACAATCAACTTACAGCACATCTAGTTAAAAATTTGTGTAAGTCAGAAGATCTTGAAAAATGTTACCATGTTGAATTTGAACATGCAGATGAAAGAATTCAACTTCCTTAATTTCAGAACAGCACTTCAGCCAACCCTCCTTTCTGAAACCCCAAAGTGGCTTGGAGTAGCTTCTTGCTTGAACTAGAAGCCAGGGGTTCAAATGTATAAGCAGCTTTCACATCAAATCAGCATAGTTTTCTATGATCTAAATATAGGACATTTTGCTAAACTGCTTTTTGAGCACCTCTCCTACATTAGAAGATAGTGATTATAATGAGCTATCCTATCAGTATCTTTCACCTCAATGCTTTTTATTGTAAAGTACAAGCCATTGCTGATAATTAGAGTTAATAGCTAGATGAAGTTATAACCCAGATAAAAATTTATGATAGAAGAGAACAAAATATTGTGTAAGTGAAATCCATAAATACGCATTTTATGAGGATTTTTTTAACTTTTTTGTTTACATGCATGACACTCCTGCTAAGCACTGATCAATTTACATTATATGGTATGTTCTGTAATTAGGCATGTTAAACACAATGTTTCAGCTATGATGTAAAAATTTTATGTATGTATTCATTAACTTTATCAACTGCTAAAACATTCTGTTAAGCGTCCTTGTTTTAAAAATAAGGCTATTAAACACCAAGAACTTAAAGGACTTGATGAAAAAGTTAAGACATTATGTTATCCCCTGAGTCAAAACTAAAATTCCTCTCTTCCAAATTGCCAGCTTTCATAATCAGATTTAATAATCTGCAGGCTCAAGAGCAACCTTATGTTGCAAGGACAGGGATTAGCTCCTTGGCAAATTTACAGAACAAAACCATCAAAAACAATATCTAAGCCAAGTGCTGCAAGCCTAACAAAGCATGAGAACTATGGAATTATTTCTCCTTTCAAACAGTATAGCAAGAGAGAGATGTCAACAGTTACAAAATGTTCCACAATGAACATTTTTTTTAAAGTCCACTTAAAACTTCAAAGCATGTGAATGCAAGTGCTACTGCAAACATCTATCACTGCAATGCAGTTAATAGGGAATAAAGATCTTAAAACTTCTCTGGTAAATAAATATGTCCTAAGCTGTTGTTCTGAAAACCTACATTCCTAACATAAAATTCATCACAATCAGGCTTTTAGGCCCTATTCAAGAGTCCAGCAGAGTAGACTTGAAGTATCACCTGATACAGAGGACAGATAAAGGTCCCTAATGGACCTGTCACAATCTAAATTGTTCAATACAGCATGTACAGTTTGATGTCACTCCAAGAACAAAAGAAACCACATCTCCAAAGCATTTCCCAAAAGCAGGAGAGTTCACATGGGTAATAATCTCAGCTGTACTTTTCCAAATTAAAAAAACATAAAAGTGTTTTTAATTCTGGAATGCATAAACCATTTTTTTTTTTCTGATAAAGGAAAACTATCTGCATCACGCTAAATAAGCTTGGGGGTTTTTCCTGAAATGAAAATGAGGAACGTTCATTTGCACTTCTTAACATAAACTGGAAATAAAAGAACTCTTACTAATTCTTAAGGCACCTGGAGACTGCAGAAACTTAAACATGAAAAATAAATAAATAATATGGGTCTTCTGAGTTTTTTCCACTGATGTGTTTGTTCGCTTTCCTCCCTGAACAGACTTAACTTTGGTCATGAGAATCCAAGTACTGGAGGTTTGGGTGACAAAATTAACAGAGACATATAACACAAGTGCAGCTCAGCTCCTTCTCACAATGTGGGTGAAGGAGAGCTCTACAAAGGCTCTTCATGAATACAGCTCAGGACTCCCGCGGGGATGGCCATTCATGACCTACAGCAGCACAGAGTAGGGGGTAGCGGACAGAACTGCATAATGTACTTCAATTGTCTTAAATTCTGGGTCTTAATCGCATATCCTCTAGCAGCATGTGTGAGACATCAATTATATGAGAAAGTATTTCATTCTAACAGTTCTGAATTTGCTACTTTAATTTCAAATCCTCTTCTTCCTGTGTTATGAGACAGAAAATGGCAGTATCTAATCTACTTTATATTAATTACTTCTGCACAGACTCGTATTTCTTTCTAAAGCAAGTACAATAATACCTGGTATCAGATCAGCAAAGATAGAAACTCTAGATTCTCTTGATATAAAATGGCAGAACATTTGCAACTGACTGGAAGTCAAGAAAGCCAAGTAGGCCACAGGACACAAACTACAAATTATTACTGTTATGTTAATCTAATCTGCTGAGTTACTGCCCTGTTTCATGCAAAACTGTCAGTCGTCAATCGTTTGGAAATCAGATCTAACCAGTTTGTAAGAATTATGCCAATTAAAAGATGAAGTGTGATTTCAAAATTGGGTAAAGTAAATGGCTCAGTATTACGGAGTTACCTCATGAAGATGACAACAGATTCCAAAAGCCGAACAGAGTATGCTCATGTATGTGAGGGTTGTGAAATCTGGACGTTAGCTGTTTTTCAAATACAACGGGCAGCAGGATGATCAGACAGTCTGCTTACCAGCACTGTGTGTGGTTCAATAAGGCTTTTATCCTACAGTACTACAAATTAAACACCACTTTTACTGTTAAGCATGAGCTTAATGTTTTAAGCTGTTTAAATGTGTTTAAGACACAGATGATGTTTTGTGACAAAGGTAACCAAACTTCAAGATCTGACTCCAATAGCCAACAAGGAGTTTGAAGCATACACAGTGGAACCTTTAGAAACCTCACACATAATTTTGTGCAGAGGCCAGTGATGCCAGGAACAGCAGTTAGTAACAGAAATATAACATGTCATTGCAAAAGAACACAAGCCTAATTATAATTCAGTTTAGTCCTGTAAATTAAGTATTCCCTTTTATACTGGAAGCTGACGTTGCCTACCAACTCTGTACCTTCTCAGTAAGTGTCCTTTTTAACAGGATTTTTAAAAAGTGACCTTTATCAGGGCTTTTAGAATTTTTCATTTAGAATATTTCAGAAATGAAATGTACTATGGTGTAAGCCTCTTTCAGAACTGCATTCTTGGACGTGTGTTTTAGAGTCTCTAGAGTAAGTAAGGAGACCTATTAGCTGAGGTAGCAGAAAACCATCTCATTTCAAAGATTCTGTACCATATAACAGAGAAGAAAGCATCATAGATCAAGCAAATGAACGAGAAGTAAGACTGATTTCAAACTGAAACAGTCAGAATTCACTTGACGTTGGATGGAAAAGTCCATCAAAGTAACACTCAAAAGCAAAGGTTTTCCTCGAACGGAAATTTTAATCACCTGTTGGACTCAGTTAACAACTGCACCTATCAGATATGAAATGCTGCGCTGAGGGTTTAGTGAAGTCGCGTACCAGGGAATGATATGGCCCAAAGCTGAGTGAATTATGTGATAACTAAATCTGCAGACAAACAGAGAAGCTCACTTAACTATGCACTGAGTAGGAATGATGAAATACATCTTTACATCTAGAGCAACTGTTATCAGCAAGGAGACTCTTATCTGGAATTCTTACTTGGTCAGAAAATGTGACAACTTACAGAGCAGTTTAGCAGATTTTCCATTAAATGAATACTCTGAAGACAGACTAAGTCATTTCAGACATTGCCTGAAAAATGCTGAAGAACAGCAATTACATTGTCTAGCATCTGAATCACTATTTTTGTCAATAAACATCATAGAAGAATACTGCATAGTTCAAATGAGCTTGTTTCCTATTTCAAGGACGGCTAAGGATTTATGATAGCACTCAAAACAGATGGAAGAAAGTAATGATGAACTTGTAATGAATACCTCAGGAATAAGTCCAGCTTACTAATAAACACCATTTTCCTGAGCTTTTAAGAACGTGGAGGTCTAATGAAGTTACACAGCTTTGCATCTCCCCCTTCTCTTTGGACAAGTGTGATAAAAGATGCTCTTATGACTGAGTACTGCCTATACAGTCTGACACAGTCCTCGTTTGATGATGAGCAAATCATTCAACTTCAAGATTAGATGTGGTTCAAAAACCACGTATTTTTCATTTTTAGACTGTTTGCCATAAGATACAGAAACTTGGTCTGTAGAAGTACTAAACATAAATGCAAGTCAGCATGAAAGTCATTTTATTAATATGCTAATAATGCATTTTAACCATATAATGCTAAGAACTCTGAAATAGTGGTAGTTCAGTGGCTCAGACTGGATATTCAAAACTAACAGAAGACTTTGACCTTAATCTCTCTGTGCCTCAGCTATCCATCTGCAAAATACAGATAATACCACTCTCTCATCTCACGGGATTTGTGAGGATGAACTCAGTCATGATTTTGAAGTATGCTGATTGATACTACAGTGACAAACACCTTAAAACCAGTATGAGATAGCAAATAGCTGTCTTTGGAGCACATAACCATGAACAGTAACTAAGTTATGGGGAGATAAACAAAACATTGACTAGCTGCTGATTAAACAAAAACTAAAGATCCTGTGAACACAATGAAATGAGAGGTCATGTGGGAAAACAGCACAGGATCATGTACTCTAAGACTGTATTACAGGCTGTAAGTATAGTGGAGTAAAATTAAGGTTGAGCAAGCAATCCTCACTCAGTAAGAGCTCTTAACCTTAGAGTCATAATCCTTTTAACAGCTTTCATCTTCTCCAAACTAACAATATAAATTTAAAAGCAAATACAAGTATACCTAAATTGTCAAGAATACATTTAAATACTGTTACACAGAGGTGGACAAAGCCCCCAGACACTCTGCTATTCTTAGTTCATCCAGCCTATTTCCATAAGAAACTGCTTCCAGCATATCCTTAGTTCACCTTTTCAGAGAGTACTGCTTTCCCAAGGCTGCCTCAGGGTCCTGCTGACGGATTGCTCTAATTGCAGTTGGTGAAGTAAAGAAGGCAGCTACTTCATGCTCTGCTAGCACACGGAAATAGGCACCAGCATCTGGCGTTCCCACAGGCTTCCCCTATGGAGAAAACATTTTAAAATGTCACAGGATAAAAATACCTCATAATTCCTTGACAGTTCAAGGCTTGAACACGTAATGATTGTGGTAGCACAGCAACAGAAGTGATTTCAAGTAAAACTTTAAAGAAGGTTTTGTTAAAAATAATAATACTGTGGGTATATTCACTTGTAGAAATAAATTCACAAACTTGGGCACAATCTCTCACATGAGCACAGCACATACCAGCTACTACTTAGAAAAATAGGAAAAATGAACATGAGAAAGTAAAGACAGCCACAAAGAGCTGCTGTTACATTGGCACTTATTATACTTACTGCAAAGCAGCCTGTAAAATACCCAGTCCCACTGAACCAGGAGTCTCTTGACACAGTGGCACTGCAGCTATTTCCCCATGCACAGGCCTACGGCACATACTGCCAGCTTTTTCTTACCTAGAAGTTTCCTCCCAATTCTGGGAAAATTTCTACTTAGCTGCTTAAAATTGGCTTCTTGGAACCCTTGTGCTGCCACTCCACATGAAGCCTGGAGAGAATCTGAAGAACCCTTCTCTGTTTTAGTGTGCTGCCAGACTATGGTCTGCATTGAAAAACTAAAAATTGTCTTGAGCTAATAGGTATAGTCAAGAGAATTGTAAACAGAAGGAATCACGTAACAAATTGTTCAATGGTAAGTAATAATAACAAAAAACCTATCAAAAGTACTTTTCTGTGGTGCTGCAGATACGAAAAGCAGTCAACACAGGAACATAAAATCACAATCTTACTAAATGTAATTACCGCCATGCATGAACTGCTCCATACATATTATGAAATTATGAAAATATTATGTTAATGTGGAATGAATTTTAGCTCTACAGGCATTGTAATAACCTTTTCACTAGAAAGGCCACATCGGGAAGATGAACTTTGACAGAGCACACAAGTTAGGAGAGATACACTATTCCTACTGCAAGCACAGCTTTGACAATGCTTTATGCAAGAAGCCACAAACACAGAGACAGTTTTGCTACTGAACTGTCATCATCCTTACAGCCGTTCACCAGTCACAAGACAAATTCATACCTTCACCATCCTTGTGTAAATGCAAATTTGGAATAAATAGGTCCAGTGGAAAAACAAACTGTTACGTGAAACTCCAATTAATACTTTTCATTTTATCATAATGCAAGAGGAACAGAGGCATTTGAATACCTTGAAGAATTTACTAAATTCGATACTTTTATTCTGATAATGAGGCACTAGTAACACAATAAATGCCTTTATTAAAACATAAACTAATCAAGTTAGCTGCCCCATCCCAACATAAAAAGCAGCACAGTGGCTGTGATGCCAGCTCATAGGACTTTATCCCTTTCCCTCTCTCCCCTCTGCCTTCCCCACTACAGTCTTCCCCAGGCTTGATCTGCCTCCAGCTGTGCTGCAATGCTGACAAGAGCACTGACGAACCATTTGGCAGGTTTAAAGAACACAGGATGCCTGAGGTCAGATATGCATCATTGATGTTGCAACCCTATGGTGAGATACTGCTGGTGAGAGGAGTGCTGAAGCAGAGGATCACCATAACAGGAAAAAAAAAAACCACCAAGAAAAAACAGAATGTGCAACTGACAGGCCCTTTTTTTTAAAGGATGGTGCAGGCGGTGAGAAGCACATGGAGAGAAAATCAATAAAAGAAACAGCCCAGGCAGTAGGGAGGAGTATCACCAATGCCAAGGTGCTCAAGGCCCGGTTTGCCATCATTCAGCTGTATAAACTTGGATCAGACCATTAGGAAAAAAGCAGAGTTGTGAGAAGAGCTGAAAGGATCCTCCCCTTCCCTGGGAGGTGATTCACAGTCAGGCCTTCACCCTTGGTCCCTCCCCGAGCTACGTCATGGCCATGCCTGTGCCTCACACCTTCAGCAAGCTCAAGCCTGATCCTGAGCACATCTTCAACACAAGCAGCTAAACCTTCAGGAGTGCGTGGGCAGGTGTACAGGGCTCTGACAGGTTGATATTTATATGTCACAGGCAAGCTACAGCAGATTTGGTTTGGAGAAGTACTACTCTCAGATCTAGGAGAAAAACAAATAAAACACAGACAGTGGAAGGACAGGAACAGAAAATTCACCTGACAGTTTATAAGAAATAATACCCAAAGAATAAGGTGACACTTATAATATTCATTTAGGGGAAAAAGGAAACTGTCCCAGCTGTAAAATATTCTTACTGATTCTGCAGAAAAACTTCCCCTGTGCCTTGGCAGCTGTTCACAGTTTAACAAATGCATAAACAAAATCTGACATAAGCAAAACAAATATGAGACAGTGCAAATTAATTTCAGAGCCCAAAAAAATACAAATAAAATTGCCAGAGAGAGTTCTCATTTATTATACAAAAATTTTAAGAAGTACTGCAAGATAACATGAAAGGCTTACTACCACATGCAATTTTGATTTTTAAGAAGTCAACAATATAAATAAAAAAGCACAGGGTAATTGACTACAGAATATGCTGACAGATTGCTGAGTCAACTGGCTATTATGAGCAAACAAGATGTTTCCACTGGATTAATTCAGGGATCAGTTCAAGACCTGTTGCTACTCAGTATTTTCATCAACACCCGAGATAAAAAATTAATTTTAAAGGTTACTGGCAATAGTATCTGTGGTTGGCAGGAACTGAGAGCATGAACAAGGCAGACACAGTGTGATCTGTCTCACCTGATTTAAAAACAAAAAAGGTAGAAAGAGGCACTTCTTGTATCAGCTAGGAGGATTCAAGTAGAAATGACTTTCTTTTAATAACCTATCAAGAGACTCTGAAACAGACAGACAGTTGGGAACATCTTTCTGGAGGTACCTAGATTTAGCATGTAATTTATCAGATGTCTACCAGCTGAACAGGCATCCTGAAGCAGAATGTGCTGATGGATAATACACAATTATGAAAGAAGATTCATAGTCAGGCAGCAAGGATGATCAAGGGAATAGAAAAGTTCTCCAGTGGAGAAAGTCAGAAGCCACTGGGGTGGATTTCCTGAGGAAAAAGACATGTTAAGAGGAGCTATAATGAAATAACCAACAATGCATCAGTAACAGTGCAGCAATTTCCTTTCTGTCTGACCCCTAACGACAAGGGGCTCTTCAATTAAAGACAAATTCAAAATTATGAGGAAATACTCTCCACATAGCAAATATTATACATGGAACTCATTGCCACTAAAACCCACAGACACCAAAGCACACACAAATTCCTCACATATTAGGATTCAAAACGGTATGCTCTTAAAGGCATTCATTCTTCCACTGCTGATCCACTAAGGACTTGAGATGATATGTCCTACTGAATTTGATCCACAAATAAAATCAGTATGGATGATGGCAGAAAGATCACAAAACTTGCTAACTTCAGACACAGTACTTGCTTTGTAAGGTCATGGTAATGGCTAACAACTGTAGAAATGATGGGTGACTCCAAGAACTGTGCAAAATGCAAGTAATTTTCAAACTGTTGCTGTTGTTGTGTAGCCTGCAGATTTGTTGCAACAGGGACTGGAAGAACTCCTGTGAGCATTGTGAGGAAGTCTCCACGTGCACAGCAATGTCTTGCTACAACTGCATGGGGCAATAGATCCTTCTCTGTCCTGTACCATTCAAATGAATTCTCTCATGCATGGCTCCTTGACAAATGTGGGAATCCTCTTCATTACTCTAGCTCAGGAACTACAAAGCAATGGATGACAATGCTGCCTTTTTCCTGATCTCACAGGATCACAGGTAGCAGCTAGACTTTTCATGCCACCCTGTTGCTTGCAATCCCATTAGCAAGAGCAACCCAGAGTGAGCTATGAGACTTCAAGCAGCTTATTTATAGCGAAGTTTGTCATACCTTGCAGAAAAACAAACCAGGACAGATTATAAAAAAAAACCAAAAACCACAAAAACAAGTCTTGCTGTATTCAAAGGAATTCACTACTGTTTTCACATTCCTGACAATGGTGTTACAGCAAGTAAAAACTGAAAGCACATAGCTTCCATAGCAATTGTTAAAATGACAACTTGTCACCTACTAAGTAATATTAAAATAAAAATTTTAAAAATAAACACATCACTTTAAGAAGTGAGGGTATGAAGTCAGCATAGTTTGTATTCAATAATGGTTGTCATAGGTAAAGGTGATGATGTGTTCTTTTGCCGTACCTAAACAGCATACTGATATTCCCTAACCTAAAACACATCATTAGGCAACCATTTAGGAAAAAAATTTACTACAAATTTATGAATGTTCACTGTTAAGACAGTCTTCTGAGCAGAGGAAAAATTATACGCTATTCCTCTTTTTAAATATTATTCTCCCTTGTTTGCACAGAAGCTTGCTTTTTCTTTCCATTTTTAATCCTCAGAAAGATGACACTGATGTAATGAACACACTGTCTAAAGACTCAATTGATGGCATCCCCAAGAAAGAAAAATCAGAAATGTACTATTACTGTTTAATAATGTTCAAGAACAAAAATCACACAGCAGACATGTAGGTCAACCAGATATTAACTCTGATTTTGCTTTAATACTGACTGTTAAAGAAATAGGATTTCTACTCTTTTTCTTTTCAAAAAAATTAACACACTTTAAATTCAGAGGTAATGAAAATAACCATCTTGAATCCCACAGATTCAGAGATAAAACTTCACTGTAAGATGACTATGTAACAGAGACTGCTGAAGGAACTCACTTTCCTCCCTGCTCCTTCTTGTCTTACTCTACACCTGCTAGAATGAAAACCTCTTAACTGAAGTATTTTAGTGATTCTCTTCTTCCAAATTCATGCAACAATTGGAATGAAGAATCAATTTAACATCTATTAGGTATTTAAACATTAATTAGTCTATAGTAATTTAATACTCAAGCCAATATGATATAGGATTCCATAAATGTGCATTTCTGCTACCAGGAGAAGTTTCTGCTTCTTGTTATTCAGAGTATCAGAGAAGTCAATCACAGTGGTCCTCAGCCTTGAAATTCTATGAATTTGCTGGGAACTTCTTCCAGACAAACCAGAAAATTGAACTTGTTTGCAACAGAATTAATCTTGAATAGGAATAAAAACTATTTTATCCTGACAAAAGCTCATTTTTTATTTCATAGAACAACTGAACACACTACCCACAGTCTTTCTATGAACAAAAGAAAAACTTAACACTTTTAAAAGTTAGCCACAAGGTTAAAAGTTAATCACAAATACAAGACCACATTCCAGAACACATTTTTAAGACATCAAGATTTGCTTTGCTTTTAAACATTGCAGTTTTTTTCTTATTTTACATTTTTCTCTTATAAAAATGACAGACAACAGGATTTTGTACAAAGCAACACACAGGTGTCACCTAGGCACAACCCGCTGTTCTATGAGAAATTATCTATCTTCTTCCTACTACACACACTGTTAAAAATAAATTTAGTACCATGTGAAATAATAACATGAAACATGAATGTGAGCACATATGGTGTCACAGTCTTTGTTTACATAGCAAGTAGTGAGGTGAATTAGAGCAGATTAGTAGATCAAACCATTTAATTGCAATATTCTTTACCTCTTCCATTAGATGTTATTTGAGGTTTATTTTAGACTACAGTTAGTCTTGTTTACTGGACTAAAAATGCAGCTCTGAGTTTTCTGACAGAAAGCTAACCTACAGATCTTTGCTCCCTTGACTGAAGAGACTTCTCAGAAGTGTCATGCTGTTACTTTCATCTGTTTTCATGCAGATGACAGTAGCATGTCAGTTCACACATTCCAATAGGCTCCACCATAAAGTTTCTATATCCCCTATCTTCCATATCTCTGGTCACAGAACCACAACATTTGCCAGCACCTTCTTGCCAAGATGAAACAGGATCATTCATGATGAAACAGGATCATTCATGATTGTTATCATGACTGAAGAGGAGGTGGTCGGTGACCTTCTACACCACTTGGATGAACACAAATCTATGGGACCAGATGGATTACACCCAAGGGTGCTGAAAGAGCTGGCAGATGTGCTCGCTGAGCCACTTTCCATTATTTATCTGAAGTCCTGGCTAACTGGGGAGGTCCCAATGGAATGGAGGTTAGCAAATGTGACACCCATCTACAGGAAAGGCAGAAAGGAGGATCCAAGTAACTATAGACCTGTTAGTCTGACCTTGGTACCAGGGAAGGTGATGGAGCAGACCATCTTCACTGCTCTTACAAGCCATATAGAGGGCAACCCGTAGATCAGGGCCAGTCAGCATGGGTTTAGGAAAGGCAGATCATCTAGGGGTGAACTTGTAGAGTAGGGTTAATGGTTGGACACGATGATCCCAAGGGTCTTTTCCAACCTAAATGATTCTGTGATATCCTCAATGACAATGAGCATCAATAGAGGTGCTGCATACCCTTGCACTCTACACCATAAGGTACACTCTGACAATGGTGCAGCACAGGCCTAATTGAATTACATGTTTACTGAATGCATAATGGAATTACAATCTACACTTCATCATGTAAAAGATACTGTGGGACAGGCACAGTGCAAATGTTTCCATTACCTTCCAAATTCAGGGTATCACACTTAGTCTGAACCATCTATGAGAACATCCTTGAGACCTTCCTTCAGACTGAAACACTGAGCACAGCTTCTGCAGTACCTGTATGTACAGTTCTCTCCTCTCCTTTTCATAGGTGAGGCATCCAGCACTGCACTTCTGTCAGGACTTTTCTCCTTCACTGAGGACAGTCATCAACCCACTGAGCACTCAGAAGGGCATGGAGAGGGAGGGATGAGTACTACTGGACATCCATGTATTTCAATCAGGCAAATGTTATGCAATGATTAAAAGGGAACTGATTCTCAATAGTTCTCTATGTCCTCAGTTTTCCCCTCCTCCATACTTGTGTGCTTCACACACTTCCTTGCTGCACTCAATCCATTTGTTTTGGGTAAACCTGGCTAATTCATCTATGCCTGACCCCTGCCTGCAGCACCCTCCCTTTTAGGACCTTTCCTGAGTGTGACTTAGAGCAGCAGAACCGATAATACACTGCCAGCAGCCGCTACCTTAATCATTGCATTTCAAACAAATGGCATCATACTGAATAGTATTTGTTGTACAAGCAGCTGATTGCAGGGCAGGGACAGGATCTCACGTGTGGACAGAAGTACCAGCACCACTACCACCACTGGGTACGTCCTTTATATACTGCATTTGAGGAGAGGGAGAAACAGTGTGGCTGGGTATTTGTGCAGAAGCCTCGGAGGGCTGTGATACTGAGGCATGCCATGTTCACAGCCTGTGTGATTTCCAGGACTATGCCTGGC
>WTSP01012525.1:0-15485 GCA_025331215.1 Actenoides lindsayi | reverse complement strand
CTGAATGGCAGCACAGCCTGCTGGTGTGTCAGCCACTCCTCCCAGTTTTGTGTCATCAGCAAACTTGCTGACTGTGCGCTCTGTTCCCTCATCCAAGTCACTGATAAATATATTGAATAGTACTGATCCCAGTACTAACCCTTGAGGGACTCCACTAGATACAGGACTCCAACTAGACTCTGTCCCAATGACCACAACTCTCTGACTTCTTTCCTTCAGCTAGTTCACTGTCCACCTCAGTACCTGATCATCCAGACCACACTTTCCTGGTTTAGCTGTGAGGATGTTGTGGGGGAAGGTGTCAAATGCTTTACTGAAACCAAGATAAACCACATCCACTGCTCTACCATCATCTATCCACCTGGTTATATCTCCATAAAAGGCTATCGGGTTGGTCAAACATGACTTCCCCTTGGTAAAACCATGTTGACTGCAACAACGTTTGTTTCCCTTTATTTGGTTAATAGCAAAATGAAATGTGTGTGACAAATCTACCCAGAATCTTGAAATATGAGGCCTGGATATGCTTGTGTAACACACTAGTTCCACAATGGAGTAACAGAGGCCATAGCAAAAAGAGAGAAGTAAAAATATAGAAGTAATTACATTGGTTGTGGTAAATGATTCATGTCCAGTTCAGCCTTACTACAATTACATTCTTAGTCTTGGTTTCTCAGGGAATACTCTGCTAGAAAGCACAGGAATGAAAGGGGATTCAAAGGAAAGGCTACCTTACCATTGCACAGGGCATAAAATTCATCTGTGCGTGTTGCTGCATGATATTCCACTACAAGAACATTCACTCTTTCCCATTATCCACTGTTGTTTCTAATAGGGAGACAACAAAACTGGGGAAGATAATTGGTTCAGCTTTGTTTCATGCAAAGGTTCTTTTCTTTTGCTTCCAATCTAAAACCCATGCAGAAAGGACTTATGGAACTTCCCACTCCACACAGCAGTTTGTGCTTCGGTGGGGGGCGGATTTTTCCATCTAGGGAAGGCAGTATTTTGGTGGGGTTAAAGGTCTTGAATACCAGCATTCACATTGCCTGGAAGGCAAGAGAAACTGCACACCTGTGGGTGAAACACAGATGACATGCTTGTTAAAGTGAGGAGGGAGGAAAGCTTTTTTGTCAAGACTGTGACAAAAGAGGAGAGACAGGCAGAGAAATGAGAAAAGAAGCCACAGCAAGGACCGTGTCTCAAATTCCTTCAGGGAAAGATTTTCAACGAGTTAAAAAAAAAATTAATGGTTTCTTAAAAGTCCAGAGCTTTTCATGATATACAAGAACAATAAAAGCAATACTGCATATAAATCACATCCCTAGCAAGTGCTTCTAGACATGTGATATAAACCATCTGTAGACCCACAGGTGAAAGAAAGCTTATTTATTTTAAGCTTCTCAATTTCTACCACTTGCACCACTGTCAGCTGACAGTACAGAGCCATCTAGAAGGAGATATATTAAAATAGCAAAAGCTATTAGATGCCAAACTACCTGTGAGCAAACACGCCCCCACCCACAGGACCAGAGTTTGTTTTCTGGTTGTTGCTTTCCTAAGACTTTAGCTTCTCACCAGAAGCACACTGATTTGTCAAAGAAGAAAGTGTTTCAGGAATTATTGTAAGGGAAGGGAGGGAAAATAATTATCAGCAGCACTCTTCCTGCCCCACCAGCTGCATCGATGCCAGCTTTGCAATGTAATGACTGTGAGGATGCTTCACCTATTTGGTCCTGCAAGGATGGTACCAGCATCAATTTTGGGTAACAGAAGAGGCAAGGAGAGGTGCTACCAGTTCAGCTGAAAAATTCAAAGTGTGCCACCTCAGCACGACAGAAGAAATCAGGAGCCATATCCACAGGCAGCACTGGGGCAGCCATTGCATCCACAGGAACGAGTAACAGGGATCAAAATGAATCAAAACTGGGGAAGGGGCCAGTGAGTTTACTAGCAAGCCCCAAAGCAAAACTGACACATGGATATGTTTGGATCTGTAAGGAGGGAAACGAACAAGAAATTGCCCATCTCCTCCTGCCCCTGTCCCAGCTGGGATGGCCAGGAGCAGCTGGGCCACCCCACTGGTTTCCTTGCTGGTGTGTGTGCTGTTCTCACCACAGCCACAATTGCTAAAGACGCCCCCCTCTTGTCAATATGTTTTTCTCCACCAGAAAAATAAAAAAGAGGGCTGATAGATTTAGCACTGTCTTTTGTCCCCTTCATGATTTGTGGATACCAAACAACTGATTCCTGGGGTCCATTTGAGCACTTCGATCCCCATGAGAATATGTAAGACAAAGAAAGAAAAGAAAGAAAAGAAAGAAAAGAAAGAAAAGAAAGAAAAGAAAGAAAATTTATTATTTGGTTGGGTTTTGTTTGTTTAACCAAAAATGACCTTAGTACTCAGAAAAGGTGCCACTTGGATTGACATATCTTCAGGCTATTGCACTCTCCCTGGAGAGTGAAGCTAGGGCTGGGCTGTGACAGTACAAGTCACTTCCCATGGGCAGGCAATGTGACAGATCCTGCTGTAGCAGGGTTACAGTCAAGGGCTGACAGAGCTTCTTCAGTTTTTAGCCTGTTTCTGGAAATAATTAAGAAGAGAAGGAGAGATCACAAACTGCTAGCTGCAGCTTTTTTGTTGTTGCTTTGGGGTTGGTTTGTTTGTTGGGCTTTTGTTTGTTTGTTTGTTTTTTCCTTGAGTCACCTGTGCAGTTTGCTCAATTTCTATGTGAATTGAAAGTGGCCAATGCAGCACATGGTGTGGACGTGCCTCTGGGATCCTCTGGCCAAGCCCAAGGTGAAGATGTAGCAGCACCAGCAGCAGGGCCACCTGAGGCCTTGGTGGAGACGGGGTGCAGGTGACAGCCAGGGAGGCTGGAGGAGGTACCCAGGGAGCGCTGCTCTTCAAGACCGACATCTACATCTTGCAGAACTATCACTCAGAAGTGAAGTGAAACCTGGTGAACGTGGTTTGGAACATAAAGGAAAGACGTGAGAGCTCAAAAGATGTTGAAAAGAACAAATTATTTTGTGATTCTGAAAGATTATCGCACTTTCTGTCTTACTGAGCCAAAATCAGCTGGAGACCATAGAGGTTCCCAGCATGTCAGGGCAGGCTTTGCCTTGTCTTTGCCTCTAGAAGGGGATAGACAGTGTCATGAGTAAGTGTTGACTCTGCAACTCCCACCAGCTGTTAATGAGTGCAACACAGACACAAACCCATGCAATACCTTAATTGTTAGATGATTATTTTCCAGGTATATAAACCATGTTGGGGGGGGGGGGTGTGTTTGTATGCCTGTGTGTGCATGCATAGGCACATTATGTCATCTAGTTTTGCATTGTCTAATTTGCCGTGAATGTGGATGTACCATGGTGATATCTTTTCATTGAACAGGTACAAGGTGGAAATGCATAGACTTGTGTGTCCTCCAAGCCTTTCAAATATACTGTAACACAAACCAAAGTATCTTGTCCTTTAGGATCAAAAGTGGGGGTGCTGCTAGTGAAAAGTGCTAGAAAGCTTCAAACTGAAGGTTTTTCTTTTTGTTTGCTTCATGAATGCTGGACCCCCAGTGTTTTTTTTTTCTACATGGTACTTTGAGTGTCATCACATCACACCACATGATGAAAAAGTATAATTGTAACCTGTACCTTCCACTTCTTAACCTGTAGAAGTGTCCTTAGATGTTAGACTAATTAATAAGTTATTAAGAATTGAGATCTTCAATTGAGAGGCCAAAATAAAGAATTTGCATACCTTCTGGAAAACTTGAGTTAAAAGATTAAATAAGAATATACAAACCATTATTTCCCAATTTGAGTACCTGTGCTATTCGCTTTCACAGATGCTAAAAGAAAGAAGCAGGTGTGTTTCTTCTATGAAACTTTTCTAAAGAAATAAGATTTAGAAAATGAACAGGTTTCATTTTATCTTTGGTTTTATCTGGATTTTCTAACACTGTAAGAGAATGAATGCTCTAGAAAGGATCATGTAAGTCTTTCTCTTGACCTGTCAAGATAAGTCTAGTGAATGCAGAGAGACAAGCAGCACTCAGTTTTGCTAGACTTATCATTGAGTAATTCTTTCTTAGAATCAGGAAGATGAAAATAGTAATAGTAGATATGACTCAAGACAAGTGAGTATTGCTAAATTTGTTCCTTGGCTGCATAGAGACACTTAGATATATTAGGATGAAATCACTCGGTCTATAAAATCAATGAATACATATTAAGACACATTAATCCTGTGTTTAATGTGGCCTTAATTTGCTGCAGTTTAATCCTCCTCATTTTCACTTTCTGCTAGGAACTTGTACTTTGAAACATGAAAATTGTCATATTGCCAAAGTGCTTTGACACTGTGTTCCAATGAGCTTATCAAACATCAAAAAAAAAAAAAGTCTGCAAGATTAATTTCCCTGTAATCTTGAAGGCTGCTATTTTGAACTACATTTTGGAAGACTCTAATGTGGTAACATGAAATAACAGAATGATTTGGTAGGTGGCTTTCACTCCAGAAGACAGTCTCTCAGGACACTGTCTATGCAGCAAACTAATTTTTTTGGGTAGCAATATCTGTAGGGATACCTTTACTAGTGCCTCGTAGTTAGAGTAACTAAGAAGGAGGTAACTAGAATATGCATAACTCACAGACAATTGTTGTTTTCAGTAATCTGATACACTTTATCCTATCCACACAGTGCTCAGTTGTGCTACAATAACTATCAAATAGTGAAATAATAGCAAATTCTTTGCCAGGCAGAAAGAATCTGCATTTTTGCTGGTGTGGAGTAGCAGGCAATATTTGAACTTGATCCCTGCCAGCACCCTCCATCCAGACTATTTCAGTATCTAGTTTTGTGTAATCTGTTTTCTTCTCTACCTTTTTGTTATTGTTATCCCTTGGCATACAGTGAAAATATTGCTCCCAGCTGGTACAAAAGGCAATGTAGCCAATGCATTTTTACAAAAAGTAAACATCTTGTCCAGGATACACCTATGAAGGACCTTGTTTTCAAACTAAGGGCTTAGGCAGAGTTTAATACAGGTAGGCATGTCAGTACATCTTATTATTTTCCTCAATAAAGGAGTGGAACCATATTTTGACTGGTCAAAAGCATAGTCATCTAATACTAACTATTCATTCTGTTGAGCCTCAGCATACCTTTCCGTCTGTACATCCTACTTTAAAAGGCTGCAACTTTCATTTTCCTAGTAATAACCTTGCTTCTATTCAGCTGAGGCTCTTTGTCTAGACACCATGGTGGCTGACTGGATGAGACCTTTGAAATTAAAACTTATTTTTATATTTTATCTTTGTACCCTGGACAAGTAAGATACAAAAGGGAAGAAAAAGATGATGGAGGTAAAAGACAAATCCACGAGTGGATGTTATATGACGAACAAAGTAAACAAAATTGTCTCAAAAGCTTTGGTTTACATGGATGCTGAAATAGTCTTGGGATGTAGCAATCTGGAAAAGACCACCCTTCACTTTTATCTTGACATGATGAAGGAATCACAGAACAAAAGCCCCCAGAAGGGCAAATGGCAGACTTTGAATGATACACAGGTTAGGCAAGGTTACGTGTTGAGCATAAGTACACTTTCAGAACTGATGTAGTTTTGGAAATGGTAGTGTTATGAACAACATAAAATAACTCATCAAGTTTTTCCTAACAATAGGGTTCATACATGACAGTGACAAAAAAATCTTTAGAACACTTGGAGCTTTAGGAATCATCTACTGTGATTCATTTGGATTATGTAAGGATCTTCCAAACTCCTATGCCTCTTCCATGCAGTTATTGTTAAAATTTCCTCCCTTTTTTTTTCCCCTAGATGAAGACATATTAAACAGACACAGAAAAAGAAACCGAAACAAACAACCAAAAAAACAAACCACAAGGAAAAAAAAAAAAAAAAAAAAAGAACAAGTATTTTACACAGAATGACAAAAAAATCTTAGATTCTAAAGCCCTTCTGCAGAATAGTCTCAGAAAGCAAGGAACTGTGCTTCCAGTCCACAAACTCAAATAGTTCCTCAAACATCTCCATGTCCTCAAGTTTCAATAATTAAAAAAATGTTTTTAAGTGTAGTTCTCAGGGTTGGAGTTGATGCCCCATATCACTATTTCCACTATCATCCTGGATTGCACATTCCATAGAAGAGCATAAAGTGCTATGGCATTGTTTATTTTATTTTATTTTATTTTATTTTTAATTTAATTTGGAACTTCTTCACCCTTTCCATTATTATATTCATTATTATTTTTACCTTGTAGCTCCTATATTCTTGTAATGACACATAAGAAGGTGCTTAAAGGTCTTCTTGAAAGTAGCATTGCAGAGCGCGTAACAAGCAGGGTTGATGGTGCTGTTGATATAACAGAGCCAATACCCTATGGTCCATACGGTGCCAGGGATGCAGGATGTGCAGAAGCTGTTGATGAGCACCATCACGTTGTATGGGGTCCAGGTAATTATGAAGGCCAGGAGGATGGCCAAAATAGTCCTTGTCACTTTTTTCTCTCTAGAAGGAGGTGGTTTCTTTTTGGCTGGCTGCTTTGTCATCTTGACAATTTTCCGGGCTACACTATTCTGCTTCTCCTCCCCGTTGGTGCCTACAATCTCCACAGTAGTGTTGGTCGGGGCACAGCAGTCCCCCTTTTGGGACTTGGTGACTACCCTGATGCATGTCAGCTTGGAGTTCTCCACTTTGAGATGGTCTTGGGAGGCAGAAGCCTGGCTGGCATCTTTGGCAGCTTCATCCTCTTTCATGTTGGAAGCGACCACGCTGACAGAGGTGGAGTCATTGGAGCTCTCCTTCTCCTCTCCTTGGACACAGTTCTCTGTCACACTCTCAGCAGTGGTTTTTCCATTCTGAATTTTGCTGTGCTCCAACCCATCCCTACTGGTTGGGATGTTGTTATTGTTTGGTTTCACTATTTTACCTTGGACAAAGCTGGGGGAAACTGTATCTTGGTTTTGGGCCGCTTCCTTTTTCCCTTTCTTTATCCGACTCTTACTGGCTCGAGAGATTTGCCAGTAAAGGACAGTCATGATGATAACAGGCAAATAGAAGGCTGCAATGGCAGTGCCAAAAGTGACGGCAGCATTGGAAAAAAATTGAATGTAGCAATCCCCATCTGGGACAGTCCTTCCTCCTACAATGAACTGCCAGAAGAGAATTGCAGGGGCCCATAGGATGAAGGACAGCACCCACGCAGCTGCGATCATCATGCCTGCCATCTTAGTGGTCCGTTTTACAGGATATGTCAGAGGCTTGGTGACACAAAAGTATCTGTCAAAGCTGATAATAAGGAGGTTCATTACAGAGGCGTTGCTGACCACGTAGTCAAGGGCCAGCCAGAGATCACATACCACAGGCCCTAAGGGCCAGTAGCCTATCACAGTGTAGAGGGTGTATAAGTTCATTGAAAAGATGCCGATGATCAAGTCAGCACAGGCCAAGCTGAACAGGAAATAGTTGTTGACAGTCTGTAGGTGCCTGTTGACTTTGATTGATACCATGACCAGGATGTTCCCAATTATGGTGACTAGACTGAGAGACCCTGCTACCAGGACGATGAAGACCACCTCAACAGTTTTATAGGGGCTTTCCAAAGCCATCACATTTTCAGTGGAAGAGTTTATGTACGTTGAGTTATTCATTTCTGTTCTGGTAGCAAGATACCAAATTGCCAGTTAACCCTGCAGAGGAAAGAAAACAAAACAGACACCACCGTGAAATTCATCCCTTTGCCTGTAGGAAATGAATACCAGAAAAATTACCTGGGAAGAGTTTAAAGGTAGAAGATGCATGCTGGACCAGTCATCTTTGGCTAATGAAAACATCTTACAAGATATAATATCCCCTTAGGAATAACATACCAATAGGATACCTCTAAATATGTGACAAAGACACAACATTTGAATCCAGATCTAGATTTCTAAATTCTCAGGTGCATTTTTCTCTTTGTCCTGTTATAAAACTAATATTGAATTGATTTCTTTCCTACCAACAAAGTAGTTGACTTTGCTCATTTCAAACTGTATTTCAAATTAAAAGTCCAGCCCTGAGTGTATGCCATTCCAATAACACGAGGTGAAGATGTGATTTACCAAGAACCAGACCACATGAAGCTGATTTATGTTTCCATCTTTCCTTCCTATTCCACCTGGGTATGATTCTGCGAGGTTTATGGAACAAGTTTGTGTCATGTCTCCCTCTCATTTTCTTACACTAAAGCTACTTTTTTAATCAACATTTGCAGAGATTTTGGCACTGCATCAAACTAAAGCTGTTAGTCTGCCAATAAACATGAAAAGAGTATGTCTGTTGACGTCAATAGAATAAGTAAACTCACCTCAGTTGAGCAGCTGGCTATCTAGTTAGATGCATACAACTTTTCTTTTTATTTTTTCAATTTCAATGTGATAAAAGTTACTTTTTACATCCTTTTGACTATTTGTACCCGGAAAAAGGGTGGTTGGTTGGTTGGTTGGTTTTTTTAACATAATGAGATTATCTCTTGATGCTTGGCTATGACAAAAGCTCTGAAACGGATAGTGTGGTACTGATTAAAAAAAAAAAACAAAACAGATAAAGATCTGTTCTTTTTGTGCCCGGTATAGCCCACTGGCAGTACTCAATAAATAGTAATTAAACTACTAGCAATATAGATTTCATAGAAGACCAAGAAAACAGCACATGCCTTTGCCTTCAGGATATGTACTATCCTTTTGTGCATCCCCTGTAAGTCAATAGAATGCACTGGAACTGCACAGCCAGTCTCTGAGTGCTCATTATTTATGAACTGTGCTCAAGGGATTATTGAGGCATGAAAGCCAGATGTGACAGAGAAGTTAGGTTGTTTCTAATTGGAATATTCTCCTTTTTCCCCCCACCCATAAGGCATCACTTCTTTAAGAGAGCTTCTAAAAGTGGTGGTGCAATCGAGGGAAGACAAAAAGAAATGTTTGTTTCTACTATATATTGGGGATTAAAGAATAATCCTCTGGCCCCTGCAACTAACCTGCTGATGCACAGATATACGAAATCCATGTCACTTAAATGGGGCAATGTACTTTCACCGTCATTTCAACACTGCATATTTTCTTTCAGATAGAAAAGGAAGAAGATGATGCAAAATGTCAGCACAACAACGAATACCCTTCTGACCTCTAAGAAAAATAAGCAAGTCTGTCTCTGCGGAAAAATCTAAATGCTATACCAGGGTAAAGGTTCTGCCTGAAGCAACTTTGTAGTCTTGTAATTTATACTTAAAGAAATATAAGTGGCAGAAGGTGAGGCTTATGAAATGCCTTTGCTTTTAAAAACAGCTAAGGTTTGTTTGCCAATTCCATGTTGAAGTGAACATATATATAAACAGAGGAACTAAGGCTAGATAGACATTTTTTTCCTTCTATATATTCACAGGTACATCCCTAAATTCTTGGGATCAGGTTCAAGAGAACAAAATGGTGAGGAGGAATGCTTTAATTAAATACATGCTTTGTACAGTAAGAGCAGGATGAGTGGAATATAACAGAATTTATACTCTGTGCAAAAAATAGGCAGGAAATTAGCCCAGACATCTTAAACATATAGGACTGTAATTTCAGAAATTCACTGTGTGCTTTTCACCCAAAGCCTCACAGCTGAGCAACTGCCTATCCAGTTAAATGTGTAAGGTATCAATTTTTGGGGGACAAGCTAAGAACTTTTCACAAGCAGAGCTGTTTATGAACCTCCTTAACAGAATGCATTTTTGATGAAAAGACAAAATAACTCACAGGGATGTATTGATTTAAAAAAAATAATTAAAAAAAACCCACAAAAAACCAAAACAACTAAAAAGAGTTTGTGATCCAAGGGCTCTGCAGTTACCTCTGGTGACAGAGTGAGAGGGGGAACAAGAAGGGAAGAGTGTGAGAGAGGATCAGAGCTGAAAAAATTGTGCTTTATGATAAGAAAACAAGTGCTTCTCTACAACTTCATGTTGACAGAATTTTCAGAGGTTTTGTTTTCATTCCACTGAAGAAGTAAAATTAATTTTAAAAATTGAAACCTGTTGTGAAATCAAATTACCATCTCCCAGCTAACTTTATTCCTAAGTCTTTTCAGATGAATTTCATACCGACTTTCAGTAGAAAAACTGGTAATTCACTATAAACTCCACTAATTTTATTAGCTGAGATGCAAGGAGTTGGATGCAAGCTAAAAGGTAATTTTATTTGTTTTGAATAGGATTTCACCGTCTTCTTTTGTACGGAAGCAAAGCAGAGGAGTCCCTTTCCCAGTGATCTCTCTTTGTACTTTCCTGCCATGAGAAAGCTGCTAGTTCTGGGCTGCAAATTAAATTACAGCTTCTTTAGTTATAGAGAGTTATATACCCGCTATCACTTACTCCAGTAAAATCTTCCTTTGCTTGTATTAATATGATTGTAAAGTGAACCATGTTTTGCTTTGTGTGTTGGTGAGAAGGTATAGGACTGGAGAATCATTTGATTTCAACTGACATAGGTCATTGCTGCTGATAGTACTACTGTTATATGAGCAGAGACGGGGTATCCCTGAAATCTGCTGGACTCTTTCCTGTTGGCTCCAGTAGGGTTTGAATCAAGCCCGTGGTGAGGTTTCTGCTTCATATTGTGGCCACTCATTCCTTTGGTACAGGACTGTCTGTGGACTACTTTTATTTTTATCATGCAAAGGAGGCCTTCTCTTCTGATGGAGAAGCAGTTGTTATGGGAACAGATGCTATTCATCAGGCAGACTTCCGGGGCAGAAGCATTTTAAGGTAATATGACCTCTTGTTGTGAGAAGTACCAGATCTTATTCTTGAACAAACAGAGCTCTCCTCTGCAAGCCCATGGGTGTTTGTATGAATTGCACAATATGGCACTGACTCCCGTGGGCTATCATGATTTATCCTTCTATACTAAGTACATTCTTGCTAAACAAAGAGTATCCATAAAAGGCAAGACATTTCTCTTGTGACCTGAAAACCAATCAAGTTCATTTTCTGAGATATATTTTAAAATATATATGACTTTGTGGAATGCAAACACCATAATCACTGCATGGAAAATGTCCAAAGCCAAGAAATCCACATATAAAATGATTTATGATTTGGTATTTGATATGTAGTTGGGAAATATTTCCAGTGCAGTAGTTTCTCCCTTCTAAAGAATTCATAATGCTGAAAATCATTTCCCTTCTCTTCTTTTGACTAGACAAGGTTTTAGGGCAGAACTGGGGGATTTGATGGGATACATGGCACATGCACTTTCCGTCTGGTGTGATGCCAGGTCTTTTTCCAGTGTGTAGTAGACAAGCAGAAGCAGGGCAGATGGGTTGACCTGGATCCTCATTACAAGGAACAAGGAGAAATGAAGTCTAGGCTGACAAAGGCTGGAGTAAACCTTCACAGAGCATTCTGGCAGCCATGATCTTCTTCCCTTCATTTACCTCCCTAGCAGTCACTTGGAACAGGGAAACAGAGATTTGATGGGTGAAATCTGTAAGCTGGTTCATTGTAAAAGGGAACTACGGTGAGTGGGAGCAAGCAAAACGATGCCACTGAGGGTATTCATCCTATTCCATTGCAGACCCTGAGGAGAAGTCCGGCAGAAATGGGAATGCAAAGACAAGGGACAAGGACTGCATGTCACCCTTAGGATCATGATCCTCAAAGAGGAGGTACTTAGATATTACATCCTGCTGACTATGCTTTCCACTTGCCCTGACATGATCCCATCCTTTTGGTGCAGGTGAATCCTGTGGCCATCTTTGTAATTTTAGATTTAGACTATATCTCCAACATCTGTCACAAAACAAACTATAGGAATGTTGTGTATATTGAAAAAAATGGTTGACATGCCATGCCTGTCAAAGTTTGTAAAACAGATCCTTCCTGAGTATTGTGCATATTGCCAAGTTAAATACATAAGGATTTAATGGCTTCTTTAAATCCTCTGAAACCATATAAAAGTCAAGGCATGAAATAGAACACAAACTATACCTGAAAGTTGTATTTGTGATTTAAATGGGATTACTCAGGAACCTATGTGCATTGCTATTCTGAGCACTTTTCAGCATTCAAGTCATAAACAAAATAAACTTCTCCTCTTTGATCCAGTTACTCTTCATTCCAAAATTATGTAAAATGGATTTTATATTTGCTGTATCAATAATAGATGTATTATTTTTTTTTCCTGAATTGATTTTGATTCTGAACTCCACTGGTTTTGATACTAAATTCCTTCCTGGCACCATTTAAAGCCACAGTGTGAAAAAAAAAAAAGAGAGAAACAAAACCCCTAAGCCTCTGACAAATATGCTAGGCACATTAGTCATGATATATTACAGACTTGAAGAGAGATTGTAGGTCTAGTCTGGGCTTTTGGTAAAAAGATACATTTCAAAAAATTCCCAAATAGCAGAAGACTAAAATCTTCACCACATGAGTTATCTTCTACAATCCATTTGAAATCAGAAACATCTTTGCAAAGTGTTACTGCCTCAGTGTGGTCCATTCTTCTTGTTTTCATGCATATTTGGTTTTGTCAATCAACATATCTCCTACAAAAAATGATACTCTGTGGATCTGTCTGGATCTACTTTTCCCCATCTCATTCTGAAGGGTACCTAGGGGCAAAATAAAAAAATTCTGCATATATCTTGAAGTAAAAAGTAGATCAGAGTCGTAGAGCATTAACAAAAGCAAACTAACACTGTGCCACTAATAACAATCAAAATAAAACAAAAATATAAATACTCCCCCAAAAGCAGCAGGGAACTAACTGTACATGAGTAGGTGGCAGTGCTGGCATCAACATTGCTGCCCCACTACTATTGTTCAGATCTGAGGATTTGTACAACTTTTAATTACATATGGCTCACTGCTCTTCTTATAGTCTAAAACTGGTAAATATAGTGTCATGAGCCCAACTAGTTTATATTCAAAATCACACAAGGAAAAGTATGGGCAGCAGAGAAAAAAAACCCCAACAACAATCTCTCTCATTTCAGGAAATAACAAAAAAGAAGCAGTTTTTCCTTATAGGTCTGGATAATTATGTATTTCTACTATAATGGTACTGTTGTTGTTACTATTACTATTGTTATACTGATAGTCACCCACTGGTACTAGGGCACTTAATCTATTATCTTTCTGTAAGTATAGTTTTGGTTGCAGATATGTCTTTGTTCTTGAGGACCTGTGTAATCAAGAGAGAATATGCATTCTGTCTTTTGGCAGCTGACATAATTACAAGCCAAATTCCACATCTCAATGCACTGGGCAAACCTGAAAAATATGCTTCATAAAAATGGTTTTATCTAAAAGATTTTGATCCACAAAAAGGGATTTTTACCTCCTGGACTAGAGAAGATAACTTCACTCATGTGTTTCCTTATTCTTGCTAGGATTGTGTGTAAAGAACCAAACCTTGGTCCCAAAACAGCAAGCAAATAGCCCAGTCTCTTCATGAAGTTATGGCAAGGCTTTCCACTGTACTTGTGGAACCATATATATGGTCACCCGTATGGTAAAAGTGACTGAATGCAATGGTCCATATCATTCCAAGTCCCTCTTGCAATTCTGTGCACCTCAGCCTGTCAAATATGCTTACACACTGGATGGAATTTGTAGGGTAACAATTGAAAAGACAGAGGGTTTCACCACTACACTTCAGGCAAAGTAAATAGTTTGGGACATTTTGCTGAGGAAAGCTAGAAGAGAATAGCATTTTATTTGTTTTTCCTTTTTTTTTCAGGCAAGCTGTGAAGTGGGGTGGAGATATTTGGAAATGTAGATACTAAGATCAAAATAATTTTATAACCCCGAAGTCAGAGAAAAAATGTAAATTTTGGTCTGTGGAGTATGAGAAGCAAAATGGAACTCTTATTGAAGTATCCCACTATGCTTTCTAGAGGATTGAGTTAAATGGATAGGATCTCCATCTAGAGGCACAGAAAGGCATCTACCACATAGAGCAGTCATTTCCAGCAGTAGGATGGCTTCAATATGTGTTGAAAATTTAGATACTTATCAGTCATGTGGAGGAGCCCCACATTTTATTACAATTTACATTTTATTATAATTAAAGATCAGAGATAGAATTTGATCAAATTCTGCAACCATTACAGTTAGATATTCTTGCAGCAAACAGTCTGAATACTGAGGTATAATTAGGCTGGGGTAGCCACTGCACAGACACACATGCTCAGGCCTGATCTTATCCACTGCAATTAGTATTATTTAGTTATCAGTTTGGGCATGATCCAACTCAAAGTTTTGTTTCAGAGTCGGTTGTGAATAGATCAGGAGAGTGGTTAGTATCATCAAAAAGTGGCAAAATTAGGTACTAGCTCATGACACATATGTATTTCATCGGTGGACCAATGTTGATTTCCGTTTGCAGTGGTTAAAGGCCATCTAGAAAAGGGAGATCAAAATGACAGATTTCAGTAAGTCACTTCTCTTTTCCTTCTTGTGCTGTACCACTGCTGCTGGAAGTTGGTGGAAGATCCTCACACTAGTCAACCTCAACAAGATAAATTTTATGTGACTATAACCATCTTCTTCAAGTACTCCATACTCGTACAAGAACTCAGACTAAAATTAGACCTGTCCTTAGTCATGAGAAAGGTTCCCTCAACAGAAGAGTTATTTAAGCTTCTGTTAAGATTGAATTGACTATCATTAGATTCCAGGATATATTCTCTGAAGGAACAGTGCCGTGATAGGTAAGTACTCCCTCTGCAGCCCTACATGAATTGGAAGCACAGTACTTTATTACCCTCGTATCACCTCTCATGCCTGAGCTATTAAATAGAAAAACCTTATGAGAGCTACTCAGTTCCTGGGTGACAAGTGGAAAAGCTAGTGAAGGAGGAGAGCATTCAGAAGACTGACTGAAACCAGATCATAGTTTGTTCTGAATGCTTGGAGCTAGTGGATAACAGAAACAAATCTCTTACGTAAAACATGTACAGATAGATATAAAAAAAACCCCAACCCCAACCAAACAAAACAAAAGCACAAATAAAAAAGAAAAGGAAATTTAAAAAAAAAAAGAAAAAACCAAAACCACACTCTTTCTGGGTTTTTTTCCTGGTTTCAATGATTTTTTTCTGCCAGAGCTTGAAGGAACATTGGTGATAAAACAATAAAAGAGAACTATAAAACAGTACAGGAGTGTCTCTCAAAGAACTGCTGATAAATCCCCTCAACCTGCCAGTAAGTTCAGCAAAGATGCTGATATTTCAGTGGATCTCTGCAAATCTCTTCAAGTCATGGAGGTCCATTTGGGATCCTGCATAAACCTGTGTAGACTCACTGTTCTTAGAGATTTTGCAACCTTTAGTAGTGTCTCTGAAAGGAATATTCACAGAATCACAGAATGTTCGGGATTGGAAGGGACCTTGAAAGATCATGTAGTTCAACCCCCCTGCCAGAACAGGGTCA
>WTSP01012523.1:1550-13781 GCA_025331215.1 Actenoides lindsayi | reverse complement strand
CCAGCAATAGATGCCAAGAGCCTGGAGATGGATCACAGGTCATGAAGTGAGCACCTGAAGAGCAGCACAAAGGAATTCCAGCCACTCCAGCCAGTAAATCAGCTTCATCAGTGGTTCAAATTAAATTCTTCTATGAAAACACACATAGCATCAGGAATAATCAGGAGTAACTAGAGATGCACTTACACCTGCCAGGCTACGATCTTATTAGCATCATGGAAATGTGAGTGATGGCTCCTATGACAGGAGTGTTGCGATGGAAGGATACAGGCTCTTTACAAAGGACAGGCAGGGTTGATGAAGAGGCGTTGTTACTCTCTATGTTAGTGACCAGCTGGAGTTCATGGAGCTCTGCCTGGGATGGATGAGGACCTGAGTGTGGCAAAAAGAGACTAGACTGCAAGATTTAAACAAATTATTTACTTGAACTTCACTCACAGTTTTAACTGTAATGCTCAAGCAAACAATTTAATTGAACTTCACTCAGAAATCTAATATGCCACTAATGCAGTTTTTCACGGATACAATGGAAGAATGCACTATTAGAAATTAAAAGCAAGAATACACTGTAACAAACTAGAAAGCATGGTAAAATTAAATATGTACTAGTTAGTCACCCACATTTGCAAACTTACAGCATGCAAAATATTTGCTTACCCCTCCAGGTAAGGGCTCTCAATCTCAGAAAGGTGACCTTGGTTGATGTTGTCACCAAGGGGGAAGGGCCTCCATACAGGCGAGATGTAGTGCAGAAGAGACACCCAGATGTTAAAGTGAAACTTAGGGCTTTTATCCCCTGATTTACGTGACTGTGTCAAAAATATGCCTAAGGGGATTACACCGTCTGGATACACAGGGTTGTAGGGTGAAACCAACACTGGATGCATCTGTGTCCTGCATCCAGTCCCCCCTTCCAGATTCTCTTTGTCGTACCTTTCTATGGCAAATAAATAGTGGTTTGGACTGAGACTCAGGGCATATTATTTGTTGAGGGATTTCAAGGCTCAGCTTAGGTTTCATTTCTTTGCATGGTACAGCACTGCCCTGTTTGGTCTGTGACTTATGGACACCTTGTGGCTGAACAATTTACACAGCTCCCAGCGGGTCATCTCTGCATAGATAGGGCCTTAAGGTGATCCAAGGTTGGGTTGTTTAACACCCTGCTGCCCCACATAAGTCACCTACATGCACTAGATATTACAAAACTTGTTTAGGAACTATGGGCCAGATGATCCATACACTGAAAGCTAATGGGTCAGGATTAAAGGAAGGGCAGGTGTAGGTTACTTTATAATGGGTCAGACCAGGAAGACTGAGTGGATGAGATCTTTGAGCAATGCAGCCTAGTGGGAGGTGTCCTTGACCATGGCATGGGGGTTGGATATAGATCATCTTGAAGGTCCTTTCCAACCCAAACAATTCTATGATTCTATCATATATGCACTTCACAAGTTTTCAGTACAACAGGATAAAAAGAAAAAATGAAGATGTGATGGGATTTCTGTTCAGTCCAGATAAGTGAAAGAATTACTGTGAATGCTGGTTTTATGAGGTTCTTAAATTATGTTTTGTCATTGCTAAGCAAAAGGGTTGAATTATATTTATCTTTATTAGATTCTCTACTAAATATTGATGTCATGGAGAAATATCCTGGGGCAAAAAGCACTGTTCAACTCAGGACAACAAAAATCCCTGAGATGGAAACATCTACCACAATAACAAATGTGACCCATGTCACCTGTTTGCCCTGGACACCATTTGCCCTTTGTTCCCTTGATTCTGAAAAAGAAAAAAACCAACAACCCAAAACAGAAAAGAGTTGACAGTGTATGGAACGTGACTGGAACTGTATTATGGCAGCAAAATACAAGACAATTTATGACAAAATACAGTATGTTTACTTTTCTGTCCTGCTCTCCCCTTTTTTATTGTGAAGGGGTATAGAAATCTGAAATATAAAGTATAACTTAGCTACCTACCTGCCAAATTTCAGCTCAGGTAAGGTGTAAGATCAGATCACTTAGCCTTCCTTTTGTACTTTTTGGATCTGAAAGATGTCAGGGAATCTCACTGATGTAGCACTATGTTCTTGAGATGCACTATCTATAACAATCAGCTGGGCTCTTAGTTAACCTGCCAGTCTGGTTCGCTGTTACTTTGACAAAGCAGTTTTGTTCTTACCACATTGATTCATGTAGCTTTGCAAACTCATAATTAATGAGGTCCTAAGTAGATGTGATGTGCATGGCAGTCACTGATCTAAAATCAATAATTTGGGACACTCCAAATGGAGTAGATTAAAGTAATGTGTTTAATTCTTTGTTTATATTCAACCTGCTTTCTTTATATTCAACCTGCTTTCTTTAATCATGAAATACTCATCAGCTATTGTCTTTATATAAATATACCGCTGCCATCAAAGGTGTTTGTCCTTTCTTCTTATCTAACACTAGATAATGCTGAGTGGGATAATTACAAATTCAATAAAAATTTAACAGCAATTTCACCTTTCACAAGAGGCACAAGCTCCTATGAATCCTCAGTAACTGCAAAGCCA
The DNA here is from genome assembly GCA_025331215.1 of Actenoides lindsayi. Taxonomy (NCBI): domain Eukaryota; kingdom Metazoa; phylum Chordata; class Aves; order Coraciiformes; family Alcedinidae; genus Actenoides; species Actenoides lindsayi. The sequence continues at coordinate 11,224 of WTSP01012523.1, read as the reverse complement.
TTGTTAAGACCAATTTTCTATATCATCGTTATTCTTAAAATGGCAAGTGTTACACAAAAGGTCCACAGAAAAAAATTCTGCACAGAACTTAGTCTTCAAGATTCTACAGAAGTTCATGCTGGCAGCACATGCATTTCCTACTCATTAATTTGAACTTGTCAGAACATAGAACCATAGAATGGCTTGAGTTGAAAGGGACCATAAAGATCACCTAGTTCCAACCCCCCTAGCATGGGCAGGGACACCTCCCACTAGATCAGGTTCCTTAGAGCCTCATCCATCCTGGTCTTCAACACTTCCAGGTATGAGGTATCCACAACTTCTCTGGACAACCCATTCCAGTGTCTCACCACACTCATAGTAAAGAACTTCTTCCTAATGTCTAATCTAAATCTACCCTGCTCTAGTTTAAAACTGTTGCCCCTTGTCCTATCACCACATGCCCTTATGAAAAATCCTTCTCCAGCTTTCCTGTGGGCTCCCTTCAGGTACTGGAAGGCTGCTATAGCCTTCTTTTCTCTATGCTGAACAGACCCAACTCCCTCAGCCTGTCCTTGTCTGAGCATCTTTGTATCTCTCCTCTGGACCCTCTCCAATAGATTCATGTCCTTCTTGTGTTGGGAGCACGAGATATGGGCACCCTACTCCAGGTGGGGTCTCACAAGAGCAGTGTAGAGGGGCAGAATCACCTCCCTTGACCTGCTGGCCATGAATGTTTTGATGAGTCCCAGGTTATGGTTGGCTTCCTGGGATGCCAGCACATGTTGCCAGCTCATGTTAAGAGCTTCATCAGCCAGCACTGCCAGCACCCCCAGCATCTCCCTCTGCAGGGCTGCTCTCAATCCACTTGTTGCCCAGCCTGCACTTGGACTTGGGATTGCCCCACCCCAGGTGCAGGACGTTGTACTTGGCCTTGTTGATTTTCATGAGGTTGGCATGGGCCCACCTCTTCAGCCTGTTAAGATACCTCTGGCTAGCATCCCTTCCTTCCAGCATGTTAACTGCACCATGCATCTTGGTGTCATTGGCAAACTTGCTGAGGGTGTCTTCAATCCCATTGTCCCTGTTGCCAGCAAAGATATTAAACAGCACCGGTCCCAGTACTGATCCCTGAGGGACTCTACTCATCACAGGTCTCCATTTGGACATTGAGTCATTGACTGCAACTCTTTGAGAGAAGCCATACAGCCAATTCCTTATCCACTGAGTGGTCCATCCATCAAATCCGTATCCTTCCAATTTAGAGACCAGAGTGTCATGTGGGATGGTGTTGAAGGCTTTGCAAAAGTCCAGGAAGATAATGCCTGTTGCTCTTTTCTTATCCACTGATTCTGTGACCCTATCATTAAAAGCCACCAAATTTGTCAGGCAGGATTTGCTCTTGGTGAAGCCATGTTTGTTGCTATCAACCACCTCCTCATTTATATGTGCCCTAGCAGAGTCTTCATGAGGATCTGCTCCATTATCTTCCCTGGCACAAAGGTGAGACTGGCTGGCCTGTAGTATCCAGGCTTTTCTTTATTTCCCTTTTAGAAAATGGGGTTATGTTTCTCCTTTACTGGTCAGTGAGAACTTCAACAGACTGACATGACTTTTCCAATATGATGGAAAGTGGCTTAGCAACTTCATCTGCCAGTTCCCACAGGACCCACAGATGGATCTCGTCTGGTCCCATGGACTTGTACACCTTCAGGTTCATTAGATGGTCTCGATCCTGGTCTTTTCTTACAGTGGGTGGATCTTCCTTCTCCCAGTCCCTGCCTTTGACTCCAGCAACTTGGTCAGGGAAGACTGAGGCAAAGAAGTCATTGAGTACCTCAGCCTTCTCCATATCCCTCATGATCAAGTCTCCTTCTCCTCCCAGAGAAGGCCCAGGTCTTCTCTAGCCTTTCTTTTATCTCTGACATGCCTATAGAAGTTTTTCTTGTTGGCCTTGATGTCCTTGGACAGATCTGACTTTAGTTTTTCTAACCTAATCCCTGTCTGCTTGGACAACTCCTTTGTAGTCCTCTCAGTCTACCTGTCTTTTCTTTGACTGTAGATTCTCTTTTTGCCTTTAAATGTTTCCAGGAGCTTCTTGTTCTTTTATCCTCCTGACATTCTTGCCTACTTTCCTCTTTCTTGATACACAACTCTCCTGGGCTTGGAGAAGATGGTCCTTGAATATTGACTAGCTTTCTTGGGCCCCTTTCCCTTCAGGGCTTCATCCCATGTTAGTCCACCACGCAGATCCCTGAAGATGTCAAAGTCTGCTCTCCTGAAGTCCAGGGTAATGAGTTTGCTGCACACCTTCCTTGATGGCCTAAGGATCTTGAATTCCATCATTCTGTGGTCACTGCAGCCAAGGCTGCCCATGAGCTTCATATTAACCACCAGCCCCTACTTGTTGGTGAGGACAAGGTCCGGCATAACATATCTTCTTGTTTATTCCTCTACCATCTGGAGCAGAAAGTTGTCATTGATACATTCTACGAACCTTGTGGATTGCTGGTGCCCTGCTGTACCATCCTGCCAACAGATGTCCAGGTGCTTGAGATCCCTCATGAGAACCAGGGCTCGTGAATGTGCAGCTACTCTTATCATTCTATAGAGGGCCTTGTCTGCTCGTTCTTCCTAGTCAGGGGGCCTGCAGCAGCCCCCCACTGTGATACTACCTTCCCCTGCCTTCCCTTTAACCCTGACCCATAAGCTCTCTGTCAGCTCCTTGTCCATCGCCAGGCCAAACTCCATGGACTCCATCTGGTCATTGATACAGAGGGATATGGAGGGTGCCTCCCCTGCCTGTCTTTCCTAAAGATCTTGTACCCATCCATTCCCATGCTCCAATTGTAGGAGCCATCCCATCACATCTCAGTGATACCTTGAGAGCCCTAGACTGGATCAGCTTGAAGTTCCCATTTAAGCATGAGGGAAATATAGAATAGAATCATAGAATGGTTTGTTTTGGAAAAGACCTTTAAAGGTCATCTAGTCCAGCCACTCTGCAATAAACAGGGACACCTTCAACTAGATCAAGATGTCACCAATATGTCTACATGCTGGTTTACCCTACCTCTTCTATAACCCCAGCCAATAAAAGAACAGTAGTAATGAACCTATGGCCATCAAAGAAACACACTTTCAGCCATGTCCACTGATGCTTTTGTGAGTCTGACTTCAAGTCTTTCCAGATCTGAGAGATATAGCTAACCAGTTCCAGACCAATCTAAGACAAATTTCCTGTAATTACTGCTGCCACTTTGCTGTTTGAACTAGTATAAACTTTGTTGACCAAAATACACACTTCAAGCAAAACTTTCAAGCTGATCTGTGAAGATGAGCAGCAGTCAAATTTTACGCAAATTCTAACAAGAATTCCTGTGTTGTGCAAAACAGAGAGAAAAATCTTATCCAATATGTCTGATCTACTCTACCAAGCCATGAAGTTTTAATCTTGAATACTCAGAAGAACTGCAGTGTAATGTATGTTATAAGAGATTACTGAAACAAAACTGAATATTTTATCAAATTTGAAACTCTGTCTCCTCAGAGATATTCCATAAACTGAGAGATTAATGAAATGACTGAATACATTATTTTATTGGTTTTAATAATTGTAACAATGGTTAGGGTTAGGACAAAAATTGTATCATAAAAATAGCTTTATTTGTCTATTAAGCCACACTATGCTGCATAAAGCTGAGATTCAAGAACAAAATGCCAACTTTCCAAATGTTGCTATGAAAAACAAGCAATGGATATGCTATCCTATGAAAGTAGTTTTCCTGTAAGGGCAGATACGTTTTAAGACCAGCAAAAGCACACATGGCCATGTTTTTGAAAAGTGTAATAAAATTGTCATCATGAGATTTGGCCTGTATCTAAGGTGATGTTCCCAGAGGCTATCAAATAAATTAAAACACAAGTCTTCTGCCATAACAACACAAAAAAACCCCAACCAACCAAACAAGCAAAAAACACAACCAACCAAACAAAAAAAAAACCCACAACACACACACACATACAAAAAAAACCCACAAACTGACAACACTAGTGTTTGAAAGATTTCAATTAACTGAAGTGTCTCTTTACATGTGTTACACTGTTGAAACTGCTGTGTTTCATGATGAAAGGAATGCAAACTAAGTGCCAGACTGACCTCCCAGAAAAACAGACTTTGTTTTCTTCCTTTATGTCTCTTACCAGTAAACTGTCCTTTAAATATTGTATATTACTCCTGTCATATCCATTTGAAGTTTTATTTACCTTCATTTTAACCCTGAATATTTTATTTATTAAAGAAAACCTCAAGCCATTATGAGAGCAAGTGACTCATGCTAGGATGATGAAGAAAACAAACAATCCATTCAACAATATATGACTACATATGACAAGAGAACTTCTAGACTACCTAGAGGACCGTGACCTACCAGAGAAAAGCAATGGATAGCTACAATAACTCTACTATTACAGCTTTGAATTTCAATAAATGCAAAGAGACAAACACCAGGAAAGTGGGAGAGCTCTTTAAACAAGCTTAACAAAAGAATGAAGACATGTACCACTCCAAGTACAAATAAAGCGTATGACTGTAAGAAAAACAGTTGAAGTTTCTAAAATTAAGAATATCCTTGAAATGGAAATATGTAGGGAAAAAAAAATGTTTTTGAGAAGATTGTGGTTTTATAAATAGAATTGACTGGTTGTCTGCAAACTACTGATGGGTGTCTCATGATATATAGTGGTATGAATATGCTGTTTTGATAGATACCTCTCTATGTGTCCTTTTTTGTTTGTTTTTTTGTTTTGTGTAATTTTGTTCTGTTTTGGTTTTGTATAGTTCCTGAGATGCTTTTAACATAGTGCTGAATCTTGATTTGATTCCTTGACTGTACCTGTAATTAATACAGTATACACGTTACCCGTTCTCTTCACGTTGTGAGATCACTATCCTATACAATGAGGCACTGAGAAACAGCCATAGAGGTAAACTTCCAAACTGGTTTAGAGAGTATAGATTGTTGTGGCTTGAAGAATGCATAGCAAGGACATCCATAAAAGCAGGACTTATTATTTAACACAATCAGCAACAGGTTTTCAAAAAAAAAGTAAACTATGTCATTTTTTTTTTTTTGTGTTCTTTTGCAAAGACAGAAGGCAACTATAAACTAACTGAAATGATTGGTGGCATAATTAGAGAGTTGAATTACAGTTTGTTTTTCTTAGACTAAAGTGAACAGATGGACATATATTACAGAGCAGACTTCAGTAAAATGAGGTGTCTAATTTGTTCACTGCTAATAGTATCTACTTTATAGAAAATATAAAACATCTGAGTTAGGGATCCCTAGAAAGCCAGTAATTTTTGTATAAAAATATATTTCCTTCCCAGGCTACTTTTATTTGAACCAGACTGTGCCAAGCTGGAATAATAAGGCACCCAGCCTGTCCATGGCAACTTCTTAAATAATTTTTTCAGACATCTCAGAATACAAGAGAAGTTGTAATACACACTGCCACTACATTTTCCACAGACGTGGCTATATTTTTTCAATTCCATACACTGACCTTTAAAATTAGCCAAGTTACTGATGATGGATGAAGTTAGGCAAGCAGAATACACAAGTATTTTTTGTATTGATCAGAAATATTGCCAGAAAACTGTAAGAGATCAACACAGATATTCTAAAAAATATGGTCCTAGTCTGTCTTGTGCTCTTAACTTTAACTATCCAAATGTCAGTAATCAAACATCAACATTCTATTCTCAATTGAATTTTAGTTTCAATTTAATTGGTTTCAGTTACATAGCTAAGTAATAAATGACTATTGAAAATAATAAAGGAGGGACATTTTTTACTGCATTTTGTCAGGCTATTCTTTCTGTTAAATGTATTTTGTCATTGTTTTTGTTTTGATACAAATAAATTTGTTTAAAAGTCACCAAAGTAGTATAAATCCTTGCTGTGGACACATAGTGTTTAAAATTACATTGAATTTCTTACCTTCACTGTCCTGGGCATACTTAGAGAAGTAGGAGCCATTTTATACAGACACATTTAAAATTGTGCAATTTAGTTCAAGAACAAAAAGATAGATGCAAAGATACTATTTATCCTTAAATACTGCTTCTATTAATTTCAGTAGAAGAGGAAGCAAATGACTTAATAGAATCAGCCTGCTACCCAGTTTAGTTTAGTTCAGAACTAAACTTTGGGTTTGATGGGTTTTTTAACTTTTTTTCTCATCAGACTAATTTTCTCTTGTCTTACTTCAAAGTTTAGATCTGGAATCCATTATTTTTATGGATCATCTGATAAAAATTCTGTTCTTAAAAGAAGTTGATCATAAATATCAGCTTGAGACAGAAAGGAAATCAGGCCAATACTAACTAAAACTGAAAGAAAATGAACACCAATATTTTCTGCAAAACTTCAGTAGAAGAACTGTGGATTTTATATTAAATGTACCTTTAAAGTCTGTTCCATTTCATCTGAAAGAGACCTAGTACATACACTTAAGGCTGCTTTAAAATGCATACTGAAGTATACAACAACCATCAAAAAATTATTTTCAGAAGCTCACTTCTGGTCAAAACTAAAATTCTAATTCATGTGAACTCTCAGCTACTAATCCTGAAGGCAACAGGGTTTTATCTCTGTTTAAAACCATACATAAGCCTTTGTACTTTATTGACTCTAGGTTTTATTTTCTGAGGCATCACAGGCAAAGAACAACAAAGACTGAGCGTTAACCACACCACAGATGATTTGATATATTTAGAGGATCCAGCCACAACGCAATCCAGTGTTCCTTCTAATTTTCATAACCTTGTAAACTGGTTTTGGTTTTTTTTTATTAAACTATTCTTTATCTCAAAGACAGTATAGAAATAACAATTCAGGAAGACATGAGGTGCTAAAATGAATGTAAAGGTGTCATGATTTCAAGGCTTCTCCGATAACTAACCAGTCCCAGGAATAAAGTGGGGAAGCACTATTTCATTTACAGTGCTGTTCAAGCCACTTTAGCCTTTGAGCCATCACTGTTCTTTAACAGACTTAGTTCTGGCAGACTCTGTTGTGCAGTATAACAGAGGACACTGCTGTTAGACAGATGGAAGATAGATTTCCTAATCGTTATAAAAAAGAATTTGCTGCCATGCAGGCCCAAACTTTGAGACTTCTCTACATAGCTCTGGTTCCTTTCATAAAGTCCAGGAATCAGTAAAAGACTAGGAAAAAATCAGAGGTTGTGAAGGCTAAGAACAAGGACACCGAAAAAAGACATTAAGAATCATATCTTCAAAAAGAGAATAAAAGAAAGCAATGCATAATCCTCTCAGCATTTTGTACTTCAAAGAATCCTTCTCCCATTTGTCTCCCTAACCTTTCAGGAAGTAACATCAGCTCATACATTGTATTGACTTGTGAAACTGTACATATAAACTTTGATTTATGTTGTTACACATTTCTAGTCCCACTATGATTAGCATGTAAATAAACTCTAAGACAGAGACGCTGAGAATGTCAACAAACAGGTATCCAATAATCTTTTTCATCTCATTAATTTTTTCAACAAAAGCTGAGAAGAACATTATTAAGCTGATCTCTTATCAGCTGTCTATTGTGGAAACAGGATTATAAGAATCTTAACAGAAAGCATATAATTCACTATTATGCCTGAAATTACACAGGTGAGAACTAGCTGTAAGAAGCTGTTTTCTGTCTAGATTTGGGTATTTGTAAACTTCATTGTGTCCTAGATCAGAATAAAAATGACATCCCTTTCCCCAAAACCAGTTTGGAGCAAAAGTTTTACACGACAGAGAAATAAGTGTTTATCTGACATAATGTGCTTCTCCCTAACCCAGGCATTGCATACAAATAATCTGCTCGTATCTCTAGGTAGAAACAAATGTATGCAATTTAAATAAATACAATTATTATCATGCATTGCAGTCTGAGTGTGGAAGTGTCTCTCTTAGCTTCAAGCACATAGATAAAAGAATCCAATATTTTGTAGATCAGAAGCAGCTGTGAATTTACAGGTGAAGAGGAACAACACTGAAGTCTTACCTTTTTTTTTTAATAGCCTAACTCAGTGTTTAATACATGACACCAGAAATTTGATGTGATTGCATTTGTAAAGATACCTCTTCTCACCAATGCCCTGATCAAATTTTAGCAGTATGCAACCCTTCTACTAAAACACAACATACTCTTACTTTTCTCTGTCCATACAATTTGCAGGCTACCTAGTCATCAGTGGATAAGTGTTCACAAGGCCTGCTCCAAAAAACACAGGTAAAGAGAAATGACTGATAAGACCTTGATTCTTACTCTTTCCATCTCTTAATCAGAGGTGTAGCCTTTCATCCCTACTATTACAAAAAAAACCAAACAAAACAGAAACATCAAGTTTTTCTAAATTTTTGATAGATGTTTATTTTACTAAGAATGTGGTACATAAAATGAATTTGTATTATACATCCAAAGAGGCATACAAGTAAATTTAAGTTATTTTCTATATACAATAATATTTCGCCCTCTAGATGTCTTGATTCACCATAAACAAAGAGGTAATATTGGAATATTACTGGAGTTCAAAAAGTAAATTCTGACAAAATATGAGTGTTCTAATATGTCTGCATAGTGTGTCAAAAGTCAGGCAGCTGGTGCCACTTTTCTGCAAAATAAAAATTTTCAAGACACACTATTTCATGTAATCTTACCAGTGACTCAATGTTCTCATTTGATAGCCCACTTAGTCCTTTAGAGTTGTTGGTCATTTGCAAAAAAACATTGATGCTTTGTTATTTACTTGGAGACGTATTATTACATTCCTGTAATTCCTCTGGAATTCTCCATTAAAATTGTAGCTGACTATGTAAAGTGATTTGTCAGGCTCTGGTGTCCCACTATTCACTAAAGAAAATTTAGTGGTAAATAAACTGCCTAGATAATGAGAGTGACAATAAAATGTCATGTAATCCTTTAACACAAACAGAATCATATCTAGAGGAAAAAAAAAAAAATAGTCCTATTTTGGAAGCATATATTTGCCAAAAGTAGCTGCATCAGAATGGAATTAGAGTAAATAAAGTTCAAATCCTATTTTTAATGCAAATGTATAAAAAATGTCTCTGGCTCAGAAGATAGAAAGATATAAATACAAATGAAGGAACCTAGAGTTACACTGACAAAGGGACTTAGATACTTCAGTTCTTTGCAGCACTGAAACTCTCAGTTAGGTATCTGAGAACATGGAAATAGAGGTGTATTGGAATCCGTTTTCCCCTAGGTATGCGGGCCAGGGACCAAGGCAAAGCATTTTAAATTCTGCGTCTGACTACACACTTGGCTCCAGTCTTGTGTTATAACCATATATAATGTTTGAACATGAAGTCTTCATCTTTAAGACATTAAGCTACCCACCCATTGGAAGGATGATGAGTCGGTTGAGAGCGTATGGGTTAAGATTAAAGGGAAGTCAGGGGAAAGTGATGTTATGGTCAGGGTCTGCTACAGGTCACCTGACCAGCAGAGCCAAGTGGATGAGGTCCTCCATAGGCAGATAGAAATGGCTTTGTGCTCACAGGTCTTGGTCCTTGTAGGTGATTTTAACCACCCTGACATCTGCTGGAGAGATAACACAGCAAGGCGCCAGCAGTCCAGGATGTTCCTGGAGTGTGT